>CM062482.1:575134-602634 GCA_031479575.1 Coregonus ussuriensis | reverse complement strand
GTTAATGAGACATGACAGTCTGATACAATGTAATACAGTATGTTAATGAGACATGACAGTCCGATACAATGTAATACAGTATGTTAATGAGACATGACAGTCTGATACAATGTAATACAGTATGTTAATGAGACATGACAGTCTGATACAATGTAATACAGTATGTTAATGAGACATGACAGTCTGATACAATGTAATACAGTATGTTAATGAGACATGACAGTCTGATACAATGTAATACAGTATGTTAATGAGACATGACAGTCTGATACAATGTAATACAGTATGTTAATGAGACATGACAGTCTGATACAATGTAATACAGTATGTTAATGAGACATGACAGTCTGATACAATGTAATACAGTATGTTAATGAGACATGACAGTCTGATACAATGTAATACAGTATGTTAATGAGACATGACAGTCCGATACAATGTAATACAGTATGTTAATGAGACATGACAGTCCGATACAATGTAATACAGTATGTTAATGAGACATGACAGTCCGATACAATGTAATACAGTATGTTAATGAGACACGACAGTCTGATACAATGTAATACAGTATGTTAATGAGACATGACAGTCCGATACAATGTAATACAGTATGTTAATGAGACATGACAGTCTGATACAATGTAATACAGTATGTTAATGAGACATGACAGTCTGATACAATGTAATACAGTATGTTAATGAGACATGACAGTCCGATACAATGTAATACAGTATGTTAATGAGACACGACAGTCTGATACAATGTAATACAGTATGTTAATGAGACACGACAGTCTGATACAATGTAATACAGTATGTTAATGAGACATGACAGTCTGATACAATGTAATACAGTATGTTAATGAGACATGACAGTCCGATACAATGTAATACAGTATGTTAATGAGACATGACAGTCTGATACAATGTAATACAGTATGTTAATGAGACATGACAGTCCTGATACAATGTAATACAGTATGTTAATGAGACATGACAGTCTGATACAATGTAATACAGTATGTTAATGAGACATGACAGTCTGATACAATGTAATACAGTATGTTAATGAGACATGACAGTCTGATACAATGTAATACAGTATGTTAATGAGACATGACAGTCTGATACAATGTAATACAGTATGTTAATGAGACATGACAGTCTGATACAATGTAATACAGTATGTTAATGAGACATGACAGTCTGATACAATGTAATACAGTATGTTAATGAGACACGACAGTCTGATACAATGTAATACAGTATGTTAATGAGACACGACAGTCTGATACAATGTAATACAGTATGTTAATGAGACACGACGGTCCGATACAATGTAATACAGTATGTTAATGAGACACGACAGTCCGATACAATGTAATACAGTATGTTAATGAGACACAACAGTCTGATACAATGTAATACAGTATGTTAATGAGACACGACCGTCTGATACAATGTAATACAGTATGTTAATGAGACACGACAGTCTGATACAATGTAATACAGTATGTTAATGAGACACGACAGTCTGATACAATGTAATACAGTATGTTAATGAGACACGACAGTCTGATACAATGTAATACAGTATGTTAATGAGACACGACAGTCTGATACAATGTAATACAGTATGTTAATGAGACACGACGGTCCGATACAATGTAATACAGTATGTTAATGAGACACGACAGTCCGATACAATGTAATACAGTATGTTAATGAGACACGACAGTCCGATACAATGTAATACAGTATGTTAATGAGACACGACAGTCCGATACAATGTAATACAGTATGTTAATGAGACACGACAGTCTGATACAATGTAATACAGTATGTTAATGAGACATGACAGTCCGATACAATGTAATACAGTATGTTAATGAGACATGACAGTCTGATACAATGTAATACAGTATGTTAATGAGACATGACAGTCTGATACAATGTAATACAGTATGTTAATGAGACATGACAGTCTGATACAATGTAATACAGTATGTTAATGAGACATGACAGTCTGATACAATGTAATACAGTATGTTAATGAGACACGACAGTCTGATACAATGTAATACAGTATGTTAATGAGACACGACAGTCTGATACAATGTAATACAGTATGTTAATGAGACATGACAGTCTGATACAATGTAATACAGTATGTTAATGAGACATGACAGTCTGATACAATGTAATACAGTATGTTAATGAGACACGACAGTCTGATACAATGTAATACAGTATGTTAATGAGACATGACAGTCTGATACAATGTAATACAGTATGTTAATGAGACACGACAGTCTGATACAATGTAATACAGTATGTTAATGAGACACGACAGTCTGATACAATGTAATACAGTATGTTAATGAGACACGACAGTCTGATACAATGTAATACAGTATGTTAATGAGACACGACAGTCTGATACAATGTAATACAGTATGTTAATGAGACATGACAGTCCGATACAATGTAATACAGTATGTTAATGAGACATGACAGTCCGATACAATGTAATACAGTATGTTAATGAGACACGACAGTCCTGATACAATGTAATACAGTATGTTAATGAGACACGACAGTCTGATACAATGTAATACAGTATGTTAATGAGACATGACAGTCTGATACAATGTAATACAGTATGTTAATGAGACATGACAGTCTGATACAATGTAATACAGTATGTTAATGAGACAAGACAGTCTGATACAATGTAATACAGTATGTTAATGAGACATGACAGTCTGATACAATGTAATACAGTATGTTAATGAGACATGACAGTCTGATACAATGTAATACAGTATGTTAATGAGACATGACAGTCTGATACAATGTAATACAGTATGTTAATGAGACATGACAGTCTGATACAATGTAATACAGTATGTTAATGAGACACGACAGTCTGATACAATGTAATACAGTATGTTAATGAGACATGACAGTCTGATACAATGTAATACAGTATGTTAATGAGACATGACAGTCTGATACAATGTAATACAGTATGTTAATGAGACATGACAGTCTGATACAATGTAATACAGTATGTTAATGAGACATGACAGTCCTGATACAATGTAATACAGTATGTTAATGAGACATGACAGTCCGATACAATGTAATACAGTATGTTAATGAGACATGACAGTCTGATACAATGTAATACAGTATGTTAATGAGACATGACAGTCTGATACAATGTAATACAGTATGTTAATGAGACATGACAGTCTGATACAATGTAATACAGTATGTTAATGAGACACGACAGTCTGATACAATGTAATACAGTATGTTAATGAGACACGACAGTCTGATACAATGTAATACAGTATGTTAATGAGACACGACAGTCTGATACAATGTAATACAGTATGTTAATGAGACACGACAGTCTGATACAATGTAATACAGTATGTTAATGAGACACGACAGTCCGATACAATGTAATACAGTATGTTAATGAGACACGACAGGTCCGATACAATGTAATACAGTATGTTAATGAGACACGACAGTCTGATACAATGTAATACAGTATGTTAATGAGACATGACAGTCCGATACAATGTAATACAGTATGTTAATGAGACACGACAGTCCGATACAATGTAATACAGTATGTTAATGAGACATGACAGTCTGATACAATGTAATACAGTATGTTAATGAGACATGACAGTCTGATACAATGTAATACAGTATGTTAATGAGACAAGACAGTCTGATACAATGTAATACAGTATGTTAATGAGACATGACAGTCTGATACAATGTAATACAGTATGTTAATGAGACAAGACAGTCTGATACAATGTAATACAGTATGTTAATGAGACATGACAGTCTGATACAATGTAATACAGTATGTTAATGAGACATGACAGTCTGATACAATGTAATACAGTATGTTAATGAGACACGACAGTCTGATACAATGTAATACAGTATGTTAATGAGACATGACAGTCTGATACAATGTAATACAGTATGTTAATGAGACATGACAGTCTGATACAATGTAATACAGTATGTTAATGAGACATGACAGTCTGATACAATGTAATACAGTATGTTAATGAGACATGACAGTCCGATACAATGTAATACAGTATGTTAATGAGACATGACAGTCTGATACAATGTAATACAGTATGTTAATGAGACATGACAGTCCGATACAATGTAATACAGTATGTTAATGAGACATGACAGTCTGATACAATGTAATACAGTATGTTAATGAGACATGACAGTCTGATACAATGTAATACAGTATGTTAATGAGACATGACAGTCTGATACAATGTAATACAGTATGTTAATGAGACATGACAGTCTGATACAATGTAATACAGTATGTTAATGAGACATGACAGTCTGATACAATGTAATACAGTATGTTAATGAGACATGACAGTCCGATACAATGTAATACAGTATGTTAATGAGACATGACAGTCCGATACAATGTAATACAGTATGTTAATGAGACATGACAGTCTGATACAATGTAATACAGTATGTTAATGAGACATGACAGTCTGATACAATGTAATACAGTATGTTAATGAGACATGACAGTCTGATACAATGTAATACAGTATGTTAATGAGACATGACAGTCTGATACAATGTAATACAGTATGTTAATGAGACATGACAGTCCTGATACAATGTAATACAGTATGTTAATGAGACATGACAGTCCGATACAATGTAATACAGTATGTTAATGAGACATGACAGTCTGATACAATGTAATACAGTATGTTAATGAGACATGACAGTCCGATACAATGTAATACAGTATGTTAATGAGACATGACAGTCCGATACAATGTAATACAGTATGTTAATGAGACATGACAGTCTGATACAATGTAATATAGTATGTTAATGAGACATGACAGTCCGATACAATGTAATACAGTATGTTAATGAGACATGACAGTCCGATACAATGTAATACAGTATGTTAATGAGACATGACAGTTGATACATTGTAATACAGTATGTTAATGAGACATGACAGTCCGATACAATGTAATACAGTATGTTAATGAGACACGACAGTCTGATACAATGTAATACAGTATGTTAATGAGACACGACAGTCTGATACAATGTAATACAGTATGTTAATGAGACATAACCGTCTGATACAATGTAATACAGTATGTTAATGAGACATGACAGTCCGATACAATGTAATACAGTATGTTAATGAGACATGACAGTCTGATGCAATGTAATACAGTATGTTAATGAGACATGACAGTCTGATACAATGTAATACAGTATGTTAATGAGACATGACAGTCCGATACAATGTAATACAGTATGTTAATGAGACACGACAGTCTGATACAATGTAATACAGTATGTTAATGAGACACGACAGTCTGATACAATGTAATACAGTATGTTAATGAGACATGACAGTCTGATACAATGTAATACAGTATGTTAATGAGACATGACAGTCTGATACAATGTAATACAGTATGTTAATGAGACATGACAGTCTGATACAATGTAATACAGTATGTTAATGAGACACGACAGTCTGATACAATGTAATACAGTATGTTAATGAGACACTGACAGTCCTGATACAATGTAATACAGTATGTTAATGAGACATGACAGTCTGATACAATGTAATACAGTATGTTAATGAGACATGACAGTCTGATACAATGTAATACAGTATGTTAATGAGACATGACAGTCTGATACAATGTAATACAGTATGTTAATGAGACACGACAGTCCTGATACAATGTAATACAGTATGTTAATGAGACACGACAGTCTGATACAATGTAATACAGTATGTTAATGAGACACGACAGTCTGATACAATGTAATACAGTATGTTAATGAGACACGACAGTCTGATACAATGTAATACAGTATGTTAATGAGACACGACAGTCTGATACAATGTAATACAGTATGTTAATGAGACACGACAGTCTGATACAATGTAATACAGTGTGTTAATGAGACACGACAGTCTGATACAATGTAATACAGTATGTTAATGAGACACGACAGTCTGATACAATGTAATACAGTATGTTAATGAGACACGACAGTCTGATACAATGTAATACAGTATGTTAATGAGACACGACGGTCCGATACAATGTAATACAGTATGTTAATGAGACACGACAGTCCGATACAATGTAATACAGTATGTTAATGAGACACGACAGTCCGATACAATGTAATACAGTATGTTAATGAGACACGACAGTCCGATACAATGTAATACAGTATGTTAATGAGACATGACAGTCTGATACAATGTAATACAGTATGTTAATGAGACATGACAGTCTGATACAATGTAATATAGTATGTTAATGAGACAAGACAGTCTGATACAATGTAATACAGTATGTTCATGAGACATGACAGTCTGATACAATGTAATACAGTATGTTAATGAGACAAGACAGTCTGATACAATGTAATACAGTATGTTAATGAGACATGACAGTCTGATACAATGTAATACAGTATGTTAATGAGACATGACAGTCTGATACAATGTAATACAGTATGTTAATGAGACACGACAGTCTGATACAATGTAATACAGTATGTTAATGAGACATGACAGTCTGATACAATGTAATACAGTATGTTAATGAGACATGACAGTCTGATACAATGTAATACAGTATGTTAATGAGACATGACAGTCTGATACAATGTAATACAGTATGTTAATGAGACATGACAGTCCGATACAATGTAATACAGTATGTTAATGAGACACGACAGTCTGATACAATGTAATACAGTATGTTAATGAGACACGACAGTCTGATACAATGTAATACAGTATGTTAATGAGACACGACAGTCTGATACAATGTAATACAGTATGTTAATGAGACACGACAGTCCGATACAATGTAATACAGTATGTTAATGAGACACGACAGTCCTGATACAATGTAATACAGTATGTTAATGAGACACGACAGTCTGATACAATGTAATACAGTATGTTAATGAGACATGACAGTCTGATACAATGTAATACAGTATGTTAATGAGACATGACAGTCTGATACAATGTAATACAGTATGTTAATGAGACAAGACAGTCTGATACAATGTAATACAGTATGTTAATGAGACATGACAGTCTGATACAATGTAATACAGTATGTTAATGAGACACGACAGTCTGATACAATGTAATACAGTATGTTAATGAGACATGACAGTCTGATACAATGTAATACAGTATGTTAATGAGACATGACCGTCTGATACAATGTAATACAGTATGTTAATGAGACACGACAGTCTGATACAATGTAATACAGTATGTTAATGAGACATGACAGTCTGATACAATGTAATACAGTATGTTAATGAGACATGACAGTCTGATACAATGTAATACAGTATGTTAATGAGACATGACAGTCTGATACAATGTAATACAGTATGTTAATGAGACATGACAGTCTGATACAATGTAATACAGTATGTTAATGAGACATGACAGTCTGATACAATGTAATACAGTATGTTAATGAGACATGACAGTCTGATACAATGTAATACAGTATGTTAATGAGACACGACAGTCCTGATACAATGTAATACAGTATGTTAATGAGACACGACAGTCTGATACAATGTAATACAGTATGTTAATGAGACACGACAGTCTGATACAATGTAATACAGTATGTTAATGAGACATGACAGTCTGATACAATGTAATACAGTATGTTAATGAGACATGACAGTCTGATACAATGTAATACAGTATGTTAATGAGACATGACAGTCTGATACAATGTAATACAGTATGTTAATGAGACATGACAGTCTGATACAATGTAATACAGTATGTTAATGAGACAAGACAGTCTGATACAATGTAATACAGTATGTTAATGAGACATGACAGTCTGATACAATGTAATACAGTATGTTAATGAGACATGACAGTCTGATACAATGTAATACAGTATGTTAATGAGACACGACAGTCTGATACAATGTAATACAGTATGTTAATGAGACATGACAGTCTGATACAATGTAATACAGTATGTTAATGAGACATGACAGTCTGATACAATGTAATACAGTTTGTTAATGAGACATGACAGTCTGATACAATGTAATACAGTATGTTAATGAGACATGACAGTCCGATACAATGTAATACAGTATGTTAATGAGACACGACAGTCTGATACAATGTAATACAGTATGTTAATGAGACACGACAGTCTGATACAATGTAATACAGTATGTTAATGAGACACGACGGTCCGATACAATGTAATACAGTATGTTAATGAGACACGACAGTCCGATACAATGTAATACAGTATGTTAATGAGACACGACAGTCCGATACAATGTAATACAGTATGTTAATGAGACACGACAGTCTGATACAATGTAATACAGTATGTTAATGAGACATGACAGTCTGATACAATGTAATACAGTATGTTAATGAGACATGACAGTCTGATACAATGTAATATAGTATGTTAATGAGACAAGACAGTCTGATACAATGTAATACAGTATGTTCATGAGACATGACAGTCTGATACAATGTAATACAGTATGTTAATGAGACAAGACAGTCTGATACAATGTAATACAGTATGTTAATGAGACATGACAGTCTGATACAATGTAATACAGTATGTTAATGAGACATGACAGTCTGATACAATGTAATACAGTATGTTAATGAGACACGACAGTCTGATACAATGTAATACAGTATGTTAATGAGACATGACAGTCTGATACAATGTAATACAGTATGTTAATGAGACATGACAGTCTGATACAATGTAATACAGTATGTTAATGAGACATGACAGTCTGATACAATGTAATACAGTATGTTAATGAGACATGACAGTCCGATACAATGTAATACAGTATGTTAATGAGACATGACAGTCTGATACAATGTAATACAGTATGTTAATGAGACATGACAGTCTGATACAATGTAATACAGTATGTTAATGAGACATGACAGTCTGATACAATGTAATACAGTATGTTAATGAGACACGACAGTCTGATACAATGTAATACAGTATGTTAATGAGACACGACAGTCTGATACAATGTAATACAGTATGTTAATGAGACACGACAGTCTGATACAATGTAATACAGTATGTTAATGAGACACGACAGTCTGATACAATGTAATACAGTATGTTAATGAGACACGACAGTCCGATACAATGTAATACAGTATGTTAATGAGACACGACAGTCTGATACAATGTAATACAGTATGTTAATGAGACACGACAGTCTGATACAATGTAATACAGTATGTTAATGAGACACGACAGTCCGATACAATGTAATACAGTATGTTAATGAGACACGACAGTCCTGATACAATGTAATACAGTATGTTAATGAGACACGACAGTCCTGATACAATGTAATACAGTATGTTAATGAGACATGACAGTCTGATACAATGTAATACAGTATGTTAATGAGACATGACAGTCTGATACAATGTAATATAGTAAAAAAAAAATTGATTTTAATGAGGGACAAGACAGTCTGATACAATGTAATACAGTATGTTCAAATGAGACATGACAGTCTGATACAATTGTAATACAGTATGTTAATGAGACAAGACAGTCTGATACAATGTAATACAGTATGTTAAGAGACATGACAGTCTGATACAATGTAATACAGTATGTTAATGAGGACATGACCGTCTGATACAATGTAAATACAGTATTTAATGAGACACGACAGTCTGATACAATGTAATACAGTATGTTAATGGAGACATGACAGTCTGATACAAATGTAATACAGTATGTTAATGAGACATGACAGTCTGATACAATGTAATACAGTATGTTAATGAGACATGACAGTCTGATACAATGTAATACAGTATGTTAATGAGACATAACCGTCTGATACAATGTAATACAGTATGTTAATGAGACATGACAGTCTGATACTATGTAATACAGTATGATAATGAGACATGACAGTCTGATACAATGTAAGACAGTATGTTAATGAGACACGACAGTCTGATACAATGTAATACAGTATGTTAATGAGACATGACAGTCCTGATACAATGTAATACAGTATGTTAATGAGACATGACAGTCTGATACAATGTAATACAGTATGTAATGAGACATGACAGTCGATACAATGTAATAGCAGTATGTTAATGAGACATGACAGTCTGATACAATGTAATACAGTATGTTAATGAGACACGACAGTCTGATACAATGTAATACAGTATGTTAATGAGACACGACAGTCTGATACAATGTAATACAGTATGTTAATGAGACATGACAGTCTGATACAATGTAATACAGTATGTTAATGAGACACGACAGTCTGATACAATGTAATACAGTATGTTAATGAGACACGACAGTCTGATACAATGTAATACAGTATGTTAATGAGACATACGACAGTCTGATACAATGTAATACAGTATGTTAATGAACACGACAGTCTGATACAATGTAATACAGTATGTTAATGAGACATGACCGTCCTGATACAATGTAATACAGTATGTTAATGAGACACGACAGTCTGATACAATGTAATACAGTATGTTAATGAGACATGACAGTCTGATACAATGTAATACAGTATGTTAATGAGACATGACAGTCTGATACAATGTAATACAGTATGTTAATGAGACATGACAGTCTGATACAATGTAATACAGTATGTTAATGAGACATGACAGTCTGATACAATGTAATACAGTATGTTAATGAGACATGACAGTCTGATACAATGTAATACAGTATGTTAATGAGGACATGACAGTCTGATACAATGTAATACAGTATGTTAAATGAGACATGACAGTCCGATACAATGTAATACAGTATGTTAATGAGACATACAGTCTGATACAATGTAATACAGTATGTTAATGAGACATGACAGTCTGATACAATGTAATACAGTATGTTAATGAGACACGACAGTCTGATACAATGTAATACAGCTGATACAATGTTTAATGAGACACGACAGTCTGATACAATGTAATACAGTATGTTAATGAGACACGACAGTCTGATACAATGTAATACAGTATGTTAATGAGACACGACAGTCTGATACAATGTAATACAGTATGTTAATGAGACACGACGGTCCGATACAATGTAATACAGTATGTTAATGAGACACGACAGTCTGATACAATGTAATACAGTATGTTAATGAGACACGACAGGTCCTGATACAATGTAATACAGTATGTTAATGAGACACGACAGTCTGATACAATGTAATACAGTATGTTAATGAGACACGACAGTCCGATACAATGTAATACAGTATGTTAATGAGACACGACAGTCCGATACAATGTAATACAGTATGTTAATGAGACACGACAGTCCGATACAATGTAATACAGTATGTTAATGAGACATGACAGTCTGATACAATGTAATACAGTATGTTAATGAGACATGACAGTCTGATACAATGTAATATAGTATGTTAATGAGACAAGACAGTCTGATACAATGTAATACAGTATGTTCATGAGACATGACAGTCTGATACAATGTAATACAGTATGTTAATGAGACAAGACAGTCTGATACAATGTAATACAGTATGTTAATGAGACATGACAGTCTGATACAATGTAATACAGTATGTTAATGAGACATGACCGTCTGATACAATGTAATACAGTATGTTAATGAGACACGACAGTCTGATACAATGTAATACAGTATGTTAATGAGACATGACAGTCTGATACAATGTAATACAGTATGTTAATGAGACATGACAGTCTGATACAATGTAATACAGTATGTTAATGAGACATGACAGTCTGATACAATGTAATACAGTATGTTAATGAGACATGACAGTCCGATACAATGTAATACAGTATGTTAATGAGACATGACAGTCTGATACAATGTAATACAGTATGTTAATGAGACATGACAGTCCGATACAATGTAATACAGTATGTTAATGAGACATGACAGTCTGATACAATGTAATACAGTATGTTAATGAGACATGACAGTCTGATACAATGTAATACAGTATGTTAATGAGACATGACAGTCTGATACAATGTAATACAGTATGTTAATGAGACATGACAGTCCGATACAATGTAATACAGTATGTTAATGAGACATGACAGTCCGATACAATGTAATACAGTATGTTAATGAGACATGACAGTCTGATACAATGTAATACAGTATGTTAATGAGACATGACAGTCTGATACAATGTAATACAGTATGTTAATGAGACATGACAGTCTGATACAATGCAATACAGTATGTTAATGAGACATGACAGTCTGATACAATGTAATACAGTATGTTAATGAGACATGACAGTCCGATACAATGTAATACAGTATGTTAATGAGACATGACAGTCCGATACAATGTAATACAGTATGTTAATGAGACATGACAGTCTGATACAATGTAATACAGTATGTTAATGAGACATGACAGTCCGATACAATGTAATACAGTATGTTAATGAGACATGACAGTCCGATACAATGTAATACAGTATGTTAATGAGACATGAAAGTCCGATACAATGTAATACAGTATGTTAATGAGACACGACAGTCTGATACAATGTAATATAGTATGTTAATGAGACATGACAGTCTGATACAATGTAATATAGTATGTTAATGAGACATGACAGTCCGATACAATGTAATACAGTATGTTAATGAGACATGACAGTCCGATACAATGTAATACAGTATGTTAATGAGACATGACAGTTGATACATTGTAATACAGTATGTTCATGAGACATGACAGTCTGATACAATGTAATACAGTATGTTAATGAGACAAGACAGTCTGATACAATGTAATACAGTATGTTAATGAGACATGACAGTCTGATACAATGTAATACAGTATGTTAATGAGACACTGACAGTCTGATACAATGTAAGTACAGTATGTTAATGAGACACGACAGTCTGATACAATGTAATACAGTATGTTAATGAGACAAGACAGTCTGATACAATGTAATACAGTATGTTAATGAGACATGACAGTCTGATACAATGTAATACAGTATGTTAATGAGACAAGACAGTCTGATACAATGTAATACAGTATGTTAATGAGACATGACAGTCTGATACAATGTAATACAGTATGTTAATGAGACATGACCGTCTGATACAATGTAATACAGTATGTTAATGAGACACGACAGTCTGATACAATGTAATACAGTATGTTAATGAGACATGACAGTCTGATACAATGTAATACAGTATGTTAATGAAGACATGACAGTCTGATACAATGTAATACAGTATGTAAATGAGACAATGACAGTCTCGATACTAATGTAATACAGTATGTTAATGAGACATGACAGTCCGATACAATGTAATACAGTATGTTAATGAGACATGACAGTCTGATACAATGTATACAGTATGTTAATGAGACATGACAGTCCGATACAATGTAATACAGTATGTTAATGAGACATGACAGTCCTGATACAATGTAATACAGTATGTTAATGAGACATGACAGTCTGATACAATGTAATACAGTATGTTAATGAGACATGACCAGTCTGATACAATGTAATACAGTATGTTAATGAGACATGACAGTCCGATACTATGTAATACAGTATGTTAATGAGACATGACAGTCTGATACAATGTAATACAGTATTGTCTAATGAGACATGACAGTCAGCTACTATGTATATACAGTATGTTAATGATGACATGGTGTAATTGTAATAAGTATGTTAATGGACATGACAGTCCTGATACAATGCAATACAGTATGTTAATGAGACATGACAGTCCTGATACAATGTAATACAGTATGTTAATGAGACACGACAGTCTGATACAATGTAATACAGTATGTTAATGAGACATGACAGTCTGATACAATGTAATACAGTATGTTAATGAGACATGACAGTCTGATACAATGTAATACAGTATGTTAATGAGACATGACAGTCTGATACAATGTAATACAGTATGTTAATGAGACATGACAGTCTGATACAATGTAATACAGTATGTTAATGAGACATGACAGTCTGATACAATGTAATACAGTATGTTAATGAGACATGACAGTCTGATACAATGTAATACAGTATGTTAATGAGACACGACAGTCCGATACAATGTAATACAGTATGTTAATGAGACATGACAGTCTGATACAATGTAATACAGTATGTTAATGAGACATGACAGTCTGATACAATGTAATACAGTATGTTAATGAGACATGACAGTCCTGATACAATGTAATACAGTATGTTAATGAGACATGACAGTCTGATACAATGTAATACAGTATGTTAATGAGACATGACAGTCTGATACAATGTAATACAGTATGTTAATGAGACATGACAGTCTGATACAATGTAATACAGTATGTTAATGAGACACGACAGTCCTGATACAATGTAATACAGTATGTTAATGAGACATGACAGTCTGATACAATGTAATACAGTATGTTAATGAGACATGACAGTCTGATACAATGTAATACAGTATGTTAATGAGACATGACAGTCTGATACAATGTAATACAGTATGTTAATGAGACATGACAGTCTGATACAATGTAATACAGTATGTTAATGAGACATGACAGTCTGATACAATGTAATACAGTATGTTAATGAGACATGACAGTCCTGATACAATGTAATACAGTATGTTAATGAGACATGACAGTCCGATACAATGTAATACAGTATGTTAATGAGACATGACAGTCCGATTACAATGTAATACAGTATGTTAATGAGACATGACAGTCTGATACAATGTAATACAGTTATGTTAATGAGACATGACAGTCTGATACAATGTAATACAGTATGTTTAATGAGACACTGACAGTCTGATACAATGTAATACAGTATGTTAATGAGACAAGACAGTCTGATACAATGTAATACAGTATGTTAATGAGACATGACAGTCCGATACAATGTAATACAGTATGTTAATGAGACATGACAGTCCGATACAATGTAATACAGTATGTTAATGAGACATGACAGTCTGATACAATGTAATACAGTATGTTTAATGAGACATGACAGTCTGATACAATGTAATACAGTATGTTAATGAGACATGACAGTCTGATACAATGTAATACAGTATGTTAATGAGACATGACAGTCCGATACAATGTAATACAGTATGTTAATGAGACATGACAGTCCTGATACAATGTAATACAGTATGTTAATGAGACATGACAGTCTGATACAATGTAATACAGTATGTTAATGAGACATGACAGTCTGATACAATGTAATACAGTATGTTAATGAGACATGACAGTCCGATACAATGTTAATACAGTATGTTAATGAGACATGACAGTCTGATACAATGTAATACAGTATGTTAATGAGACATGACAGTCCTGATACAATGTAATACAGTATGTTAATGAGACATGACAGTCTGATACAATGTAATACAGTATGTTAATGAGACATGACAGTCTGATACAATGTAATACAGTATGTTAATGAGACATGACAGTCTGATACAATGTAATACAGTATGTTAATGAGACACGACAGTCCTGATACAATGTAATACAGTATGTTAATGAGACACGACAGTCTGATACAATGTAATACAGTATGTTAATGAGACATCGACAGTCTGATACAATGTAATACAGTATGTTAATGAGACATGACATGACACAGTCTGATACAATGTAATACAGTATGTTAATGAGACAAGACAGTCTGATACAATGTAATACAGTATGTTAATGAGACATCGACAGTCTGATACAATGTAATACAGTATGTTAATGAGACAGTGACATGTCTGATTACAATGTAATACAGTATGTTAATGAGACACTGACAGTCTGATACAATGTAATACAGTATGTTAATGAGACACGACAGTCCTGATACAATGTAATACAGTATGTTAATGAGACATGACAGTCGATACAATGTAATACAGTATGTTAATGAGACAAGACAGTCTGATACAATGTAATACAGTATGTTAATGAGACACGACAGTCTGATGACAATGTAATACAGTATGTTAATGAGACACTGACAGTCCTGATACAATGTAATACAGTATGTTAATGAGACATGAAGTCCGATACAATGTAATACAGTATGTTAATGAGACACGACAGTCTGATACAATTGTAATACTGTATTTAATGAGACACGACAGTCCGAATACAATGTAATACAGTATGTTAATGAGACACGACAGTCCCGATACAATGTAATACAGTATGTTAATGAAAGAAGACAGTCCTGATACAATGTAATACAGTATGTTAATGAGACATTACGACATCCGATACAATGTAAAACAGTATGTTTAATGAGACATGGACAGTCCGATACAATGTAATACAGTATGTTAATGAGACATGAACAGTCCGATACAATGTAATACAGTATGTTAATGAGACATGACAGTCTGATACAATGTAATACAGTATGTTAATGAGACATGACAGTCTGAATACAATGTAATACAGTATGTTAATGAGACATGACAGTCTGATACAATGTAATACAGTATGTTAATGAGACATGACAGTCCGATACAATGTAATACAGTATGTTAATGAGACACAGACAGTCCTGATACAATGTAAAACAGTATGTTAATGAGACATGACAGTCTGATACAATGTAATACAGTATGTTAATGAGACATGACAGTCTGATACAATGTAATACAGTATGTTAATGAGACATGACAGTCTGATACAATGTTAAATACAGTATGTTAATGAGACATGACAAGTCTGATACAATGTAATACAGCTTATGTTTAATGAGACATGACAGTCCGATACAATGTAATACAGTATGTTTAATGAGACACATGACAGTCCGATACAATGTAATACAGTATGTTAATGAGACACATGACAGTCCGATACAATGTAACTAATACAGTATGTTAATGAGACATGACAGTCTGATACAATGTAATACAGTATGTTAATGAGACATTGACAGTCCGATACAATGTAATACAGTAATGTTAATGAGACACCGGACAGTCCCGATACAATGTAATACAGTATGTTAATGAGACACGACAGTCTGATACAATGTATATACAGTATGTTAATGAGACATGACAGTCCTGATACAATGTAATACACAGTATGTTTAATGAGACACGACAGTCCTGATCTGATACAATGTAATACAGTATGTTAATGAGACACGACAGTCCGATACAATGTAATACAGTATGTTAATGAGACACTACAGTCTGATACAATGTAATACAGTATGTTAATGAGACAATGACAGTCTGATACAATGTAATACAGTATGTTTAATGAGACACGACAGTCTGATACAATGTAATACAGGTATGTTAATGAGACATGACAGTCTGATACAATGTAATTACAGTATTGTTATGAGACATGACAGTCTGATACAATGTAATACAGTATGTTAATGAGACATGACAGTCTGATACAATGTAATACAGTATGTTAATGAGACATACAGTCGATACAATGTAATACAGTATGTTAATGAGACATGACAGTCTGATACAATGTAATACAGTATGTTAATGAGACATGACAGGTCCGATACAATGTAATACAGTATGTTAATGAGACATGACAGTCTGATACAATGTAATACAGTATGGTTAATGAGACATGACATGACAGTCTGATACAATGTAATACAGTATGTTTAATGAGACATGACAGTCTGATACAATGTAATACAGTATGTTAATGAGACACGACAGTCCTGATACAATGTAATACAGTATGTTAATGAGACATGACAGTCCGATACAATGTAATACAGTATGTTAATGAGACATACAGTCGGATACAATGTAATACAGTATGTTAATGAGACATGACCATCTGATACAATGTAATACAGTATGTTAATGAGACATGACAGTCTGATACAATGTAATACAGTATGTTAATGAGACACGACAGTCTGATACAATGTAATACAGTATGTTAATGAGACACGACAGTCTGATACAATGTAATACAGTATGTTAATGAGACACGACAGTCTGATACAATGTAATACAGTATGTTAATGAGACACGACAGTCTGATACAATGTAATACAGTATGTTAATGAGACACGACAGTCCGATACAATGGTAATACAGTATGTTAATGAACACGTGACAGTCCCGATACAATGTAATACAGTATGTTAATGAGACATGACAACAGTCCGATACAATGTAATACAGTATGTTAATGAGACATGACAGTCCGAGATACAATGTAATACAGTATGTTAATGAGACATGACAGTCCGATACAATGTAATACAGTATGTTAATGAGACAGACAGTCCTGATACAATGTAATACAGTATTTAATGAGACACGACAGGTCTGATACAATGTAATACAGTATGTTAATGAGACATACAACAGTCGATACAATTGTGTAATACAGTAATGTTTAATGAGACACGTGACAGTCCGATACAATGTAAATACAGTATGTTAATGAGACATGACAGTCCGATACAATGTAATACAGTATGTTAATGAGACATGACACAGTCTGATTACAATGGTAATACAGTATGTTAATGAGACACATGACAAGTCCTTGATACAATGTAATACAGTATGTTAATGAGACATGACAGTCACCCGATACAATGTAATACAGTATGTTAATGAGACAACGACAGTCTGATACAATGTAATACAGTATGTTAATGAGACACCGACAGTCTGATACAATGAATACAGTATGTTAATGAGACATGACAGTCCGATACAATGTAATACAGTATGTTAATGAGACATGACAGTCCGATACAATGTAATACAGTATGTTAATGAGACATGACAGTCCGATACAATGTAATACAGTATGTTAATGAGACATGACAGTCTGATAACAATGTAATACAGTATGTTAATGAGACATGACAGTCTGATACAATGTAATACAGTAATGTTAATGAGACATGACAGTCCTCTGATACAATGTAAACAGTAATGTTAATGAGACATGACAGTCTGATACAATGTAATACAGTATGTTAATGAGACATGACAGTCCGATACAATGTAATACAGTATGTTAATGAGACATACAGTCTGATGCGTTTTTTTTTTTACAATGTAATACAGTATGTTAATGAGACATGACAGTCCATGATACAAATGTAATACAGGTATGTTAATGAGACATGACAGTCTGATACAATGTAATACAGTATGTTAATTGAGACATGACCAGTCTGATACAATGTAATACAGTATGTTAATGAGACATGACAGTCCGATACAATGTAATACAGTATGTTAATGAGAACATGACAGGTCCGATACAATGTAATACAGTATGTTAATGAGACATGACAGTCTGATACTGATACAATGTAATACAGTAATGTTAATGAGACATGACAGTCCTGATACAATGTAATACCAGTATGTTAATGAGACAGACAGTCGATACAATGTAATACAGTATGTTAATGAGACATGACAGTCCGATACAAATGTAAAATACAGTATGTTAATGAGACACGACAGTCGATACAATGTAATACAGATATGTTAATGAGACACACGACAGTCTGATACAATGTAATACAGTATGTTAATGAGACATGACAGTCCGATAACAATGTAATACACAGTATGTTATGTTAATGAGACATGACAGTCTGATACAATGTAATACAGTATGTTAATGAGACATGACAGTCCTGATACAATGTAATACAGTATGTTAATGAGACATGACAGTCTGATACAATGTATACAGTATTGTTAATGAGACATGACAGTCTGATACAATGTAATACAGTATGTTAATGAGACATGACAGTTCTGATACAATGTAATACAGTATGTTAATGAGACATGACAGTCTGATACAATGTAATACAGTATGTTAATGAGACATGACAGTCTGATACAATGTAATACAGTATGTTAATGAGACATGACAGTCTGATACAATGTAATACAGTATGTTAATGAGACATGACAGTCTGATACAATGTAATACAGTATGTTAATGAGACATGACAGTCCGATACAATGTAATACAGTATGTTAATGAGACATGACAGTCCGATACAATGTAATACAGTATGTTAATTGAGACATGACAGTCTGATACGATACAATGTAATACAGTATTGTTAATGAGACAGACAGTCCTGATACAATGTAATACAGTAGTGTTAATGAGACATGACAGTCCGAACAATGTAATACAGTATGTTAATGAGACGATGACAGTCTGATACAATGTAATACAGATGTTAATGAGACATGACAGTCTGATACAATGTAATACAGTATGTTAATGAGACATGACCAGGTCGGATACAATGTAATACAGTATGTTAATGAGACAGTACAGTCTGATACAATGGTAAGTACAGTATGTTAATGAGACAGGACAGTCCGATACAATGTAAATACAGTATGTTAATGAGGACATGACAGTCCGATACAATGTAATACAGTATGTTAATGAGACATGGACAGTCTGATACATGTAATACAGTATGTTAATAGACATGAGCAGTCCTGATACAATGTAATACAGTATGTTAATGAGACATGACAGTCTGATACAATGTAATACATACAGTATGTTAATGAGACATGACAGTCTGATACAATGTAATACAGTATGTTAATGAGACATGACAGTCCGATACAATGTAATACAGTATGTTAATGAGACATGACAGTCTGATACAATGTAATACAGTATGTTAATGAGACATGACAGTCCTGATACAATGTAATACAGTATGTTAATGAGACATGACAGTCCTGATACAATGTAATACAGTATGTTAATGAGACATGACAGTCTGATACAATGTAATACAGTATGTTAATGAGACATGACAGTCTGATACAATGTAATACAGTATGTTAATGAGACATGACAGTCTGATACAATGTAATACAGTATGTTAATGAGACACGACAGTCTGATACAATGTAATACAGTATGTTAATGAGACACGACAGTCCGATACAATGTAATACAGTATGTTAATGAGACACGACAGTCCAGATACAATGTAATACAGTATGTTAATGAGACACGACAGTCTGATACATACAATGTAATACAGTATGTTAATGAGACACGACAGTCTGATACAATGTAATACAGTATGTTAATGAGACATGACAGTCCTGATACAATGTAATACAGTATGTTAATGAGACATGACAGTCCGATACAATGTAATACAGTATGTTAATGAGACACGACAGTCTGATACAATGTAATACAGTATGTTAATGAGACATGACAGTCTGATACAATGTAATACAGTATGTAATGAGGACATGACAGTCTGATACAATGTAATACAGTATGTTAATGAGACATGACAGTCTGATACAATGTAATACAGTATGTTAATGAGACACTGACAGTCCTGATACAATGTAATACAGTATGTAATGAGACACGACAGTCTGATACAATGTAATACAGTATGTTAATGAGACATGACAGTCTGATACAATGTAAAAAAGTATGTTAATGGAGACACTACAGTCTGATACAATGTAATACAGTATGTTATGAGACATGACAGTCCTGATACAATGTAATACAGTATGTTAATGAGACATGACAGTCTGATACAATGTAATACAGTATGTTAATGAGACATGACAGTCTGATACAATGTAATACAGTATGTTAATGAGACATGACAGTCTGATACAATGTAATACAGTATGTTAATGAGACATGACAGTCTGATACAATGTAATACAGTATGTTAATGAGACATGACAGTCTGATACAATGTAATACAGTATGTTAATGAGACATAGACAGTCGATACAATGTAATACAGTATGTTAATGAGACATGACAGTCTGATACAATGTAATACAGTATGTTAATGAGACATGACAGTCTGATACAATGTAATACAGTATGTTAATGAGACATGACAGTCTGATACAATGTAATACAGTATGTTAATGAGACATGACAGTCCTGATACAATGTAATACAGTATGTTAATGAGACACGACAGTCTGATACAATGTAATACAGTATGTTAATGAGACATGACAGTCCGATACAATGTAATACAGTATGTTAATGAGACATGACAGTCTGATACAATGTAATACAGTATGTTAATGAGACACTGACAGTCTGATACAATGTAATACAGTATGTTAATGAGACATGACAGTCCTGATACAATGTAATACAGTATGTTAATGAGACATGACAGTCTGATACAATGTAATACAGTATGTTAATGAGACATGACAGTCTGATACAATGTAATACAGTATGTTAATGAGACATGACAGTCCGATACAATGTAATACAGTATGTTAATGAGACACGACAGTCTGATACAATGTAATACAGTATGTTAATGAGACATGACAGTCCGATACAATGTAATACAGTATGTTAATGAGACATGACAGTCCGATACAATGTAATACAGTATGTTAATGAGACATGACAGTCTGATACAATGTAATACAGTATGTTAATGAGACACGTGACAGCCAGTCTGATACAATGTAATACAGTATGTTAATGAGACATGACAGTCTGATACAATGTAATACAGTATGTTAATGAGACATACACAGTCTGATACAATGTAATACAGTATGTTAATGAGACATGACAGTCCGATACAATGTAATACAGTATGTTAATGAGACATGACAGTCCGATACAATGTAATACAGTATGTTAATGAGACATGACAGTCTCCGATACAATGTAATACAGTAATGTTAATGAGACACGACAGTCCCTGATACAATGTAATACAGTATGTTAATGAGACATGACAGTCTGATACAATGTAATACAGTATGTTAATGAGACATGACAGTCTGATACAATGTAATACAGTATGTTAATGAGACATGACAGTCTGATACAATGTAATACAGTATGTTAATGAGACATGACAGTCTGATACAATGTAATACAGTATGTTAATGAGACATGACAGTCTGATACAATGTAATACAGTATGTTAATGAGACATGACAGTCTGATACAATGTAATACAGTATGTTAATGAGACAGACAGTCTGATACAATGTAATACAGTATGTTAATGAGACATGACAGTCTGATACAATGTAATACAGTATGTTAATGAGACATGACAGTTGATACAATGTAATACAGTATGTTAATGAGACATGACAGTCTGATACAATGTAATACAGTATGTTAATGAGACATGACAGTCTGATACAATGTAATACAGTATGTTAATGAGACATGACAGTCTGATACAATGTAATACAGTATGTTAATGAGACACGACAGTCTGATACAATGTAATACAGTATGTTAATGAGACACGACAGTCCTGATACAATGTAATACAGTATGTTAATGAGACACGACAGTCCTGATACAATGTAATACAGTATGTTAATGAGACACGACAGTCCTGATACAATGTAATACAGTATGTTAATGAGACAACGACAGTCTGATACAATGTAATACAGTATGTTAATGAGACATGACAGTCTGATACAATGTAATACAAGTATGTTAATGAGACATGACAGTCCGATACAATGTAATACAGTATGTTAATGAGACACTGACAGTCTGATACAATGTAATACAGTATGTTAATGAGACATGACAGTCTGATACAATGTAATACAGTATGTTAATGAGACATGACAGTCTGATACAATGTAATACAGTATGTTAATGAGACATGACAGTCTGATACAATGTAATACAGTATGTTAATGAGACATCGACAGTCCGATACAATGTAATACAGTATGTTAATGAGACATGACAGTCTGATACAATGTAAGTACAGTATGTTAATGAGACACGACAGTCTGATACAATGTAATACAGTATGTTAATGAGACATGACAGGTCGATACAATGTAATACAGTATGTTAATGAGACATGACAGTCCTGATACAATGTAATACAGTATGTTAATGAGACATGACAGTCCTGATACAATGTAATACAGTATGTTAATGAGACACGACAGTCTGATACAATGTAATACAGTATGTTAATGAGACACGACAGTCTCCGATAACAATGTAATACAGTATGTTAATGAGACATGACAGTCCTGATACAATGTAATACAGTATGTTTAATGAGACACGACAGTCTGATACAATGTAATACAGTATGTTAATGAGACACGACAGTCTGATACAATGTAATACAGTATGTTAATGAGACACGACAGTCCTGATACAATGTAATACAGTATGTTAATGAGACACGACAGTCTGATACAATGTAATACAGTATGTTAATGAGACACGACAGTCTGATACAATGTAATACAGTATGTTAATGAGACATGACAGTCTGATACAATGTAATACAGTATGTTAATGAGACACGACAGTCTGATACAATGTAATACAGTATGTTAATGAGACACGACAGTCTGATACAATGTAATACAGTATGTTAATGAGACATGACAGTCTGATACAATGTAATACAGTATGTTAATGAGACATGACAGTCCTGATACAATGTAATACAGTATGTTTAATGAGACACGACAGTCGATACAATGTAATACAGTATGTTAATGAGACATGACAGTCCTGATACAATGTAATACAGTATGTTAATGAGACATGACAGTCCTGATACAATGTAATACAGTATGTTAATGAGACATGACAGTCTGATACAATGTAATACAGTAGTTTAATGAGACATGACAGTCTGATACAATGTAATACAGTATGTTAATGAGACATGACAGTCCTGATACAATGTAATACAGTATGTTAATGAGACAAGACAGTCTGATACAATGTAATACAGTATGTTAATGAGACATGACAGTCTGATACAATGTAATACAGTATGGTTAATGAGACACGACAGTCTGATACAATGTAATACAGTATGTTTAATGAGACATGACAGTCCTGATACAATGTAATACAGTATGTTAATGAGACATGACAGTCTGATTACAATGTAATACAGTATGGTTAATGAGACATGACAGTCTGATACAATGTAATACAGTATGTTAATGAGACATGACAGTCCGTCCGATACAAGTGTAATACAGTATGTTAATGAGACATGACAGTCTGATACAATGTAATACAGTATGTTAATGAGACATGACAGTCGATACAATGTAATACAGTATGTTAATGAGACACGACAGTCTGATACAATGTAATACAGTATGTTAATGAGACACTGACAGTCTGATACAATGTTAATACAGTATGTTAATGAGACATCGACAGTCTGATACAATGTAATACAGTATGTTAATGAGACACGACAGTCTGATACAATGTAATACAGTATGTTAATGAGACATGACAGTCTGATACAATGTAAATACAGTATGTTAATGAGACATGACAGTCTGATACAATGTAATACAGTATGTTAATGAGGACATGACAGTCTGATACAATGTAAATACAGTATGTTAATGAGACACGACAGTCTGATACAATGTAATACAGTATGTTTAATGAGACATGACAGTCTGATACAATGTAATACAGTATGTTAATGAGCTAGAAGACAGTATGTTAAGGAGGGACATGTACAGTCAGCTGATACAATGTAATACAGTATGTTAATGAGACATGACAGTCTGATACAATGTAAATACAGGTATGTTAATGAGACAAGAGCAGTCCTGATACAATGTAATACAGTATGTTTAATGAGACATGACAGTCTGATACAATGTAATACAGTATGTTAATGAGACAGAGACAGGTCTGATACAGATGTAATACAGTATGTTAATGAGACATGACAGTCTGATACAATGTAAATACAGTATGTTAATGATCGACATGACAGTCTGATACTAATGTAATACAGTATGTTTAATGAGACATGACAGTCTGATACAATGTAGATACAGTTAGGTTAATGAGACATGACAGTCCTGATACAATGTAATACAGTATGTTAATGAGACATGACAGTCTGATACATTGTAATACAGTATGTTAATGAGGACATGACAGGGTCCCGATACAATGTAATACAGTATGTTAATGAGCTGATACAATTTAATACAGTATGTTAATGAGACAGACGAGGTCTGATACAATGTAAACATTATGTTAATGAGACATGACAGTCTGATACAATGTAATACAGTATGTTAATAGAGACACGACAGTCTGATACAATGTAGATACAGTATTGTTAATGAGACATGACAGTCCTGATACAATGTAATACAGTATGTTAAATGAGACATGACAGTCCTGATACAATGTAATACAGTATGTTAATGGAGACAAGACAGTCTGATACAATGTAATACAGGTATGTTAATGAGACATGACAGTCTGATAGCAATGTAATACAGTATGTTAATGAGACACGACAGTCTGATACAATGTAATACAGGTATGGTTAATGAGACATGACAGTCTGATACAATGTAATACAGTATGTTAAGTGAGACACGACAGTCTGATACAATGTAGATGACAGTATGTTAATGAGACACGACAGTCTGATACAATGTAATACAGTAATGTTAATGAGACAACACAGTCTGATACAATGTAATACAGTATGTTAATGAGACATGACAGTCTGATACAATGTAATACAGTATGTTAATGAGACATGACAGTCTGATACAATGTAATACAGTATGTTAATGAGACATGACAGTCCTGATACAATGTAATACAGTATGTTAATGAGACACGACAGTCTGATACAATGTAATACAGTATGTTAATGAGACATGACAGTCCTGATACAATGTAATACAGTATGTTAATGAGACATGACAGTCTGATACAATGTAAATACAGTATGTTAATGAGACATGACAGTCTGATACAATGTAATACAGTATGTTTAATGAGACATACGACAGTCTGATACAATGTAATACAGTATGTTAATGAGACATGACAGTCTGATACAATGTAATACAGTATGTTAATGAGACATGACAGTCTGATACAATGTAATACAGTATGTTAATGAGACACGACAGTCCGATATACAATGTAATACAGTATGTTAATTGAAGACACGACAGTCTGATACAATGTAATACAGTATGTTAATGAGACACGACAGTCTGATACAATGTAATACAGTATGTTAATGAGACACGACAGTCCCCTGATACAATGTAATACAGTATGTTAATGAGACACGACAGTCTGATACAATGTAATACAGTATGTTAATGAGACACGACAGTCCCCCGATACAATGTAATACAGTATGTTAATGAGACACGACAGTCCGATACAATGTAATACAGTATGTTAATG
>CM062482.1:474459-574634 GCA_031479575.1 Coregonus ussuriensis | reverse complement strand
GACGGAGAGGAGAGACGGAGAGGAGAGACGGAGAGGAGAGACAGAGAGGAGAGACGGAGAGGAGAGGAGAGACAGAGAGGAGAGACGGAGAGGAGAGGAGAGACGGAGAGGAGAGGAGAGACGGAGAGGAGAGGAGAGACAGAGAGGAGAGGAGAGACGGAGAGGAGAGACGGAGAGGAGAGACGGAGAGGAGAGACAGAGAGGAGAGGAGAGACAGAGAGGAGAGACGGAGAGGAGAGGAGAGACGGAGAGGAGAGGAGAGACGGAGAGGAGAGACAGAGAGGAGAGACAGAGAGGAGAGGAGAGACAGAGAGGAGAGACAGAGAGGAGAGACGGAGAGGAGAGACGGAGAGGAGAGACGGAGAGGAGAGACGGAGAGGAGAGACGGAGAGGAGAGACGGAGAGGAGAGACAGAGAGGAGAGGATGGAGACGGAGAGGAGAGACGGAGAGGAGAGACAGAGAGGAGAGACGGAGAGGAGAGGAGAGACAGAGAGGAGAGACGGAGAGGAGAGGAGAGACGGAGAGGAGAGGAGAGACGGAGAGGAGAGACGGAGAGGAGAGACGGAGAGGAGAGACGGAGAGGAGAGACGGAGAGGAGAGACTGAGAGGAGAGACGGAGAGGAGAGACAGAGAGGACAAACAGAGGAGTGATGCAGCACTTTCACAGCATGAGAGGAGTGTCAGAGTGACAGAGGAGTGTCAGCTGTGAAACACACCCTTTCTTTCTCATCTCTCATCTCTAGGTAGATTTGTCAGAGACATCAAGTGTATAAGATGAGTAGTGTGGTCTTTAAAACTGAAAAATACACTTATTTTGAATCCCAAAATTAAACATGTTTCACAGAGAAGCTCCCAAATGTGACTTACTAGCACATGAAGTCTCTCTCTTGCTCTCTTTCTCTCAGAAGCCCCAGCGAGTAACAAGATAACCACCCAGCTCATAATTTACCATAATACATAGTCATACCCCGCAGTTCACCTGAAACCAGTCACAAATCAACTGGGGGTAAATGCAAATGTGGACAAGTGAGTCATGTTCGTCAACATCTCCCCCTAAAACCTTCTTCTTCTTGGGACAGGTGTGATTTCATTCGTCCCTTTTCAAATAAAGCAGCGTTTCCCGAATTCGGTCCTGGGGACCCCAAGGGGTGCACATTTAGGTTATTTCCCTGGCACTACACAGCTGATTCAAATAACCTATCACATCTCAGGAGAAGACCCAGATGCAGACAGTGTTGAAGTAACAAAAGTTTATTACAAAAACAGGGGGCAGGCAAACGACAGGTCAAGGGCAGGCAGAGGTCAGTAATCCAGATCAGAGTCCAAAAGGTACAGAACGGCAGGCAGGCAGGCAGAGGTCAGGGCAGGCAGAGGTCAATAATCCAGGGGTGGTGTAACAAGGTACAGAACGGCAGGTAGGTTCAGGGTCAGGGCAGGCAGAGGTCAATAATCCAAGGTGGTTTGACAAGGTACAGAATGGCAGGCAGGCTCAGGGTCAGGGCAGGCAGAGGTCAATAATCCAGGGTGGTGTGACAAGGTACAGAACGGCAGGCAGGCTCAGGGTCAGGGCAGGCAGAGGTCAATAATCCAGGGTGGTGTGACAAGGTACAGAACGGCAGGCAGGCTCAGGGTCAGGGCAGGCAGAGGTCAATAATCCAGGGTGGTGTGACAAGGTACAGAACGGCAGGCAGGCTCAGGGTCAGGGCAGGCAGAGGTCAATAATCCAGAGTGGTGTAACAAGGTACAGCACGGCAGGTAGGTTCAGGGTCAGGGCAGGCAGTGGTCAATAATCCAGGGTGGTGTGACAAGGTACAGAACGGCAGGTAGGCTCAGGGTCAGGGCAGGCAGAGGTCAATAATCCAGGGTGGTGTGACAAGGTACAGAACGGCAGGCAGGCTCAGGGTCAGGGCAGGCAGAGGTCAATAATCCAGGGTGGTGTAACAAGGTACAGAACGGCAGGCAGTCTCAGGGTCAGGGCAGGCAGAGGTCAATAATCCAGGGTGGTGTGACAAGGTACAGAACGGCAGGCAGTCTCAGGGTCAGGGCAGGCAGAGGTCAATAATCCAGGGTGGTGTGACAAGGTACAGAACGGCAGGTAGGTCAGGGTCAGGGCAGGCAGTGGTCAATAATCCAGGGTGGTGTGACAAGGTACAGAACGGCAGGCAGGCTCAGGGTCAGGGCAGGCAGAGGTCAATAATCCAGGGTGGTGTGACAAGGTACAGCACGGCAGGTAGGTTCAGGGTCAGGGCAGGCAGAATGGTCAAAACCTGGAAAACTAGAAAACAGGAACTTGAGAAAGACAGGAACAAGGGGAAAACCGCTGGTAGGCTTGACGAAACAAAACGAACTGGCAACAGACAAACAGAGAACACAGGTATAAATACACAGGGGATAATGGAGAAGATGGGAGACACCTGGAGGGGGGTGGAGACAATCACAAAGACAGGTGAAACAGATCAGGGTGTGACAGAACCAACTCTTCAACAAGCTTTGAATCAGCGGTGTAGTGCTAGGGCAAAAAACTAAACATGCACCTGAAATGCGTTTAGGTTATTTAATGTATTTTCTGTGGTATATATGTTATAATTCACCCATTGTCCTAATCCAACTTTACAGCAGGTAATCTAAGCATACCAGTATTTGTAAACAAAATACATCAGATGACTTATCATCAGAAAAATTTTGCAAAATATCAGAATCAAACACTATAGCTGACTGATAGTTTAAATACATATCAAATAGAATGTGTGAGATCATTTTAATGAGAAAGGCCAATATTATACACAAAGATCTCAACAATCCTAGATAGCAGCATGTAACAATATAATAATACAATTGCGCTAAGGCAGTGTTTCCCAACTCTAGTTCTCCAGCTGAGAAACACTGTTGGGGGTACTGGAGGACTGGAGAAACACTGTTGGGGGTGCTGGAGGACTGGAGAAACACTGTTGGGGGTGCTGGAGGACTGGAGAAACACTGTTGGGGGTGCTGGAGGACTGGAGAAACACTGTTGGGGTGCTGGAGGACTGGAGAAATACTGTTGGGGGTACTGGAGGACTGGAGTTGGGAAATACTGTTGGGGGTGCTGGAGGACTGGAGTTGGGGAATACTGTTGGGGGTGCTGGAGGACTGGAGTTGGGAAACACTGTTGGGGGTGCTGGAGGACTGGAGAAATACTGTTGGGGGTACTGGAGGACTGGAGTTGGGAAATACTGTTGGGGGTGCTGGAGGACTGGAGAAATACTGTTGGGGGTGCTGGAGGACTGGAGAAATACTGTTGGGGGTACTGGAGGACTGGAGTCGGGAAACACTGCCCTATGGGGTAAAAAAAAAATGTTTGAATGAATTGATTAACAGTAAATACATAATTGAGAGAAACACTGGACCAGCAGAATTATATAATGATAGGGAAAAATAGGGATAAGTCTACAAAGCAAATTAAACATATATAAATAGATATTTCACATGAATCAAGCCTTTTAAAAAATATATTTAAATATCTATGCCAGGAATCATTTCTCTCTGTTTCTGTCTATCTTCGAGACGATGTAGAGAATCTGAATGAGGAGGAAGGGAGGAGTAAGTTACAGAACTTTCCCCAACGCAACAGACATGTAAATGACTGAATCTGTTGCATCATGAACATCAAGTTTGACCCCAGTGCAGTCAGGAACTCCCTCCCCCTCCTCTTCCCCCCATCACCATATCACATAACCAACTCTGTGCTCATCACAAAGGAAATAGGTGAGGATGGAGTTTCTCAGGGTTAGGGTATAAATGATGAAGGCTTGATGCCAGAGAGTACACATGCTCTCCTGTCTGCTGCTGAAGAGGACAGAAACAGTACACGCAGAACCAGCAGACTCCAGCACCAGACGGTGTCAGGACCAGACGGTGTCAGGGCCAGACGGTGTCAGTATCTCCAGTAGACTCCAGCACCAGACGGTGTCAGGACCAGACGGTGTCAGGGCCAGACGGTGTCAGTATCTCCAGTAGACTCCAGCACCAGACGGTGTCAGGACCAGACGGTGTCAGGGCCAGACGGTGTCAGTATCTCCAGTAGACTCCAGCACCAGACGGTGTCAGGACCAGACGGTGTCAGGGCCAGACGGTGTCAGTATCTCCAGTAGACTCCAGGATGTCTCCCTGCTCTCTCCTTCTATCCTTGCTGCTGGCTGCAGCGCTGCAGTGTGAGCGTGCCCAGTGCAGACGTGTGATGTGCTCCGACCGCTGCTGCGCCTTCATAGAGGGCTTCCCCGTCAGACTGAAGGAACTCCGCACCGCCTACTCCACCATCAGAGACTACTACGTAAGTACTCTATATGTAAACATTTATGTTAATATCCTACTATGTAAGTACTCTAATATGTATATACATATACATTTATATATTACATTTGACATTTTAGTCATTTAGCAGACGCTCTTATCCAGAGCGACTTACAGTTAGTGAGTGCATAAATTTTTCATGCTACTATGTAAGTACTCTATATATACAGTACCAGTCAAAAGTTTGGACACACCTACTCATTCCAGGGTTTTTCTTTATTTTTACTATTTTCTACATTGTAGAATAATAGTGAAGACATCAAAACTATGAAATAACACATATAGAATCATGCAATAACCAAAAAAGTGTTAAACAAATCATTCTTCAAGTAGCCACCCTTTGCCTTGATGAAAGCTTTGCACACTCTTGGAGTTCTCTCAACCAGTTTCATGAGGTAGTCACCTGAAATGCATTTCATTTAACAGGTGTGCCTTCTTAAAAGTTAATTTGCGGAAATTCGTTCCTTCTTAATGTGTTTGAGCCAATCAGTTGTGTTGTGACAAGGTAGGGGTGGTGTACAGAAGACAGCCCTATTTTGATAAAAGACCAAGTCCATATTATGGCAAGAACAGCTCAAATAATCAAAGAGAAATGACAGTCCATCATTACTTTAAGACATGAAGGTCAGTCAATCCGGAACATTTCAAGTTTCTTCAAGTGCAGTCGCAAAAACCATCAAGCGCTATGATGAAACTGGCTCTCATGAGGACCGCCACAGGAAAGGAAGACCCAGAGTTACCTCTGCTGCAGAGGATAAGTTCATTAGAATTAACTGAACCTCAGATTGCAGCCCAAATAAATATTTCACAGAGTTCAAGTAACAGACACATCTCAACATCAACTGTTCAGAGGAGACTGCGTGAATCAGGCATTCATGGTCGAATTGCTGCAAAGAAACCACAGCTAAAGGACACCAATAAGAAGAAGAGACTTGCTTGGGCCAAGAAACACGAGCAATGGACATTAGACCGGTAGAAATCTGTCCTTTGGTCTGATGAGTCCAACTGCCGTGTCTTTGTGAGACGCGGTGTGGGTGAACGGATGATCTCCACATGTGTGGTTCCCACCGTGAAGCATGGAGGAGGAGGTGTGATGGTGCTTTGCTGGTGACACTGTCAGTGATTTATTTAGAATTCAAGGCACACTTAACCAGCATGGCTACCACAGCATTCTGCAGAGATACGCCATCCCATCTGGTTTGCACTTAGAGGGACTATCATTAGTTTTTTCAACAGGACAATGACCCAAAACGCACCTCCAGGCTGTGTAAGGGCTATTTGACCAAGGATAGTGATGGAGTGCTGCATCAGATGACCTGGCCTCCACAATCACTCGACCTCAACCCAATTGAGATGGTTTGGGATGAGTTGGACCGCAGAGTGAAGGAAAAGCAGCCAACAAGTGCTCAGCATATGTGGGAACTCCTTCAAGACTGTTGGAAAAGCATTCCTCATGAGGCTGGTTGAGAGAATGCCAAGAGTGTGCAAAACTGTCATCAAGGCAAAGGGTGGCTACTTTGAAGAATCTCAAATATAAAATATATTTTGATTTGTTTAACAGTTTTTTGGTTACTACATGATTCCATATGTGTTATTTCATAGTTTTGATGTCTTCACTATTATTCTACAATGTAGAAAATATAAAAAATAAAGAAAAACCCTTGAATGTACTGTATATATTTAAATTAATATACTATTATGTAAGTACTCTATATTTACAGTGCATTCGGAAAGTTTTCAGACCCCTTGACTTTTCCACATTTTGTTAAGTTACTGTGACTAGTACTGAGTATACGAAGAGGCAGGACGCAGATGCAGGAATTAACAAGGTCGGGTTCAAGTCCGGGCTCTGGCTGGGCCACTCAAGGACATTCAAAGACTTGTCCTGAAGCCACTCCTGCGTTGTCTTGGCTGTGTGCTTAGGGTTGTTGTCCTGTTGGAAGGTGAACCTTCACCCCAGTCTGAGGTCCTGAGCGCTCTGGAGCAGGTTTTCATCAAGGATCTCTCTGTACTTTGCTCTGTTCATCTTTCCCTCGATCCTGACTAGTCTCCCATTCACTGCTGCTGAAAAACATCCCCACAGCATGATGCTGCCACCACCATGCTTCACCATAGGGATGGTGCGAAGGGGCGAAGGTTCACCTTCCAACAGGACAACGACCCTACGCACACAGCCAAGACAATGCAGGAGTGGCTTCGGGACAAGTCTCTGAATGTCCTTGAGTGGCCCAGCCAGAGCCCGGACTTGAACCCGATCTATCATCTCTGGAGACCCCTGAAAATAGCTGTGCAGCAATGCTCCCCATCTAACCTGACAGAGCTTGAGAGGTTCTGCAGAGAAGAATGGGAGAAACTCTCCAAATACAGGTGTGCCAAGCTTGTAGCGTCATACCCAAGAAGACTCAAGGCTTTAATTGCTGCCAAAGGTGCTTCAACAAAGTACTGAGTAAAGGGTCTGAATACTTATGTAAATGTGATGTTTCAGTGTTTTTATTTTTTATAAATTAGCAAAAATGTCTAAAAACCTGTTTTTGCTTTGTCATTTTGGGGTATTATGTGTAGATTGATGAGGGGAAAAAACAATTTAATCAATTTTAGAATAAGGCTGTAATGTAACAAAACGTTGAAAAGTGGAGGGGTCTGAATACTTTCCAAAGGCTCTGTATATAACCCTTTAGTAAGCATCTCATTGTACCGTTTACACCCACTGTTTGATTGGATTTGATGTAAAACAGACTTCACAAAACTGTGCTGTTTGTTGTCGGCAGGAGGCTAATGATGAGCTGGAGACAGCTCTGCTAGACGAGGGGATTCTACACCACATCAAGGTGAGTTCCTACTGCCTCCTCTGCTAGACGAGGGGATTCAGCACCACATCAAGGTGAGTTCCTACTGCCTCCTCTGCTAGACGAGGGGATTCAGCACCACATCAAGGTGAGTTCCTACTGCCTCCTCTGCTAGACGAGGGGATTCTACACCACATCAAGGTGAGTTCCTACTGCCTCCTCTGCTAGACGAGGGGATTCTACACCACATCAAGGTGAGTTCCTACTGCCTCCTCTGCTAGACGAGGGGATTCTACACCACATCAAGGTGAGTTCCTACTGCCTCCTCTGCTAGACGAGGGGATTCTACACCACATCAAGGTGAGTTCCTACTGCCTCCTCTGCTAGACGAGGGGATTCTACACCACATCAAGGTGAGTTCCTACTGCCTCCTCTGCTAGACGAGGGGATTCTACACCACATCAAGGTGAGTTCCTACTGCCTCCTCTGCTAGACGAGGGGATTCTACACCACATCAAGGTGAGTTCCTACTGCCTCCTCTGCTAGACGAGGGGATTCTACACCACATCAAGGTGAGTTCCTACTGCCTCCTCTGCATTAGTTAGCCCTGTTCCAACAGCAGGTTGTGATGAGGACAGACAGTCTCACCAGGAGGAGGATGTGGCTGTTTCCGTTCATACAGTGTGTTGAGGATTAACAAAATGTATTTTTAAAATGAACTTCCATTGTCCTCCAAGAGTTGCTGGATAATTTCCTCATTTTAGGGTTAGTTATAGTTATAATTTCCTCATCTTCAGTTAGGGTTAAGGTTAGTTAGGGTTAGTTATAGTTAACTCATCTTCAGTGTTTGCTCCTCTCTCCAGAAATACATAGCAAAGTTGTGATGTGGATGATCTTGTTTCCTCATCAGAGTCCGTTGGGGTGTCACACTATGGACGGCATCCTGAAGTTCTACCTCGGCACGGTGTTGCCCACCGCCATGAACAACAACAACGTAAAACATAACAATGACTTTAAATCTCCCATCCACTCCATCGGAAACATCTTCCACGAGCTGAAGAAAGAGATCAACCAATGCGTATGTAGCCTGGTCTGATATCCTGTTAAAGTTGTCTGGTCCTATATAGTCTAGTCCTATATAGTCTGGTCCTATATAGTCTGGTCCTATATAGTCTGGTCCTATATAGTCTGGTCCTATATAGTCTGGTCCTATATAGTCTGGTCCTATATAGTCTGGTCCTATATAGTCTGGTCCTATTTGGTCTGGTCCTATATAGTCTAGTCCTATATAGTCTAGTGCTATATAGTCTGGTCCTATATAGTCTGGTCCTATATAGTCTGGTCCTATATAGTCTGGTCCTATATAGTCTAGTCCTATATAGTCTGGTCCTATATAGTCTGGTCCTATATAGTCTGGTCCTATATAGTCCTATATAGTCTGGTCCTATATAGTCTGGTCCTATATAGTCTGGTCCTATATAGTCTGGTCCTATATAGTCTGGTCCTATATAGTCTAGTCCTATATAGTCTGGTCCTATATAGTCTGGTCCTATATAGTCCTATATAGTCTGGTCCTATATAGTCTGGTCCTATATAGTCTGGTCCTATATAGTCTGGTTCTATATAGTCTGGTTCTATATAGTCTAGTCCTATATAGTCTGGTCCTATATAGTCTGGTCCTATATAGTCTAGTCCTATATAGTCTGGTCCTATATAGTCTGGTCCTATATAGTCTGGTCCTATATAGTCTGGTCCTATATAGTCTGGTTCTATATAGTCTGGTTCTATATAGTCTAGTCCTATATAGTCTGGTCCTATATAGTCTGGTCCTATATAGTCTAGTCCTATATAGTCTGGTCCTATACAGTCTGGTCCTATATAGTCTGGTCCGATATAGTCTGGTCCTATATAGTCCTATATAGTCTGGTCCTATATAGTCTGGTTCTATATAGTCTAGTCCTATATAGTCTGGTCCTATATAGTCTGGTCCTATATAGTCTAGTCCTATATAGTCTGGTCCTATATAGTCTGGTCCTATATAGTCTGGTCCGATATAGTCTGGTCCTATATAGTCCTATATAGTCTGGTCCTATATAGTCTGATCCTATATAGTCTGGTCCTATATAGTCCTATATAGTCTGGTTCTATATAGTCTGGTCCTATATAGTCTGGTCCTATATAGTCCTATATAGTCTGGTCCTATATAGTCTGGTCATATATAATCTGGTCCTATATAGTCTAGTCCTATATAGTCTGGTCCTATATAGTCTGGTCCTATATAGTCTAGTCCTATATAGTCTGGTCCTATATAGTCTGGTCCTATATAGTCTGGTCCTATATAGTCCTATATAGTCTGGTCCTATATAGTCTGGTCCTATATAGTCTGGTCCTATATAGTCTGGTCCTATATAGTCCTATATAGTCTGGTCCTATATAGTCTGGTCCTATATAGTCTGCTCCTATATAGTCTGGTCCTATATAGTCTGGTCCTATATAGTCCTATATAGTCTGGTCCTATATAGTCTGGTCCTATATAGTCTGCTCCTATATAGTCTGGTCCTATATAGTCTGGTCCTATATAGTCTAGTCCTATATAGTCTGGTCCTATCTAGTCCTATATAGTCTGGTCCTATATAGTCTAGTCCTATATAGTCTGGTCCTATATAGTCTGGTCCTATATAGTCTGGTCCTATATAGTCTGGTCCTATATAGTCTGGTCCTATATAGTCTAGTCCTATATAGTCTGGTCCTATATAGTCTGGTCCTATATAGTCTAGTCCTATATAGTCTGGTCCCATATAGTCTGGTCCTATATAGTCTAGTCCTATATAGTCTGGTCCTATATAGTCTAGTCCTATATAGTCTGGTCCTATATAGTCTGGTCCTATATAGTCTAGTCCTATATAGTCTGGTCCTATATAGTCTGGTCCTATATAGTCTGGTCCTATATAGTCTGGTCCTATATAGTCTGGTCCTATATAGTCTGGTCCTATATAGTCTAGTCCTATATAGTCTGGTCCTATATAGTCTGGTCCTATATAGTCTAGTCCTATATAGTCTAGTCCTATATAGTCTGGTCCTATATAGTCTGGTCCTATATAGTCTGGTCCTATATAGTCTAGTCCTATATAGTCTGGTCCTATATAGTCTGGTCCTATATAGTCTAGTCCTATATAGTCTGGTCCTATATAGTCTAGTCCTATATAGTCTAGTCCTATATAGTCTGGTCCTATATAGTCTAGTCCTATATAGTCTGGTCCTATATAGTCTGGTCCTATATAGTCTGGTCCTATATAGTCTGGTCCTATATAGTCTAGTCCTATATAGTCTGGTCCTATATAGTCTGGTCCTATATAGTCTGGTCCTATATAGTCTAGTCCTATATAGTCTAGTCCTATATAGTCTGGTCCTATATAGTCTGGTCCTATATAGTCTGGTCCTATATAGTCTGGTCCTATATAGTCTGGTCCTATATAGTCTAGTCCTATATAGTCTGGTCCTATATAGTCTGGTCCTATATAGTCTAGTCCTATATAGTCTAGTCCTATATAGTCTGGTCCTATATAGTCTGGTCCTATATAGTCTGGTCCTATATAGTCTAGTCCTATATAGTCTGGTCCTATATAGTCTGGTCCTATATAGTCTAGTCCTATATAGTCTGGTCCTATATAGTCTAGTCCTATATAGTCTAGTCCTATATAGTCTGGTCCTATATAGTCTGGTCCTATATAGTCTGGTCCTATATAGTCTGGTCCTATATAGTCTAGTCCTATATAGTCCTGGTCCTATATAGTCTGGTCCTATATAGTCTAGTCCTATATAGTCTGGTCCTATATAGTCTAGTCCTATATAGTCTGGTCCTATATAGTCTAGTCCTATATAGTCTAGTCCTATATAGTCTAGTCCTATATAGTCTAGTCCTATATAGTCTGGTCCTATATAGTCTGGTCCTATATAGTCTAGTCCTATATAGTCTAGTCCTATATAGTCTGGTCCTATATAGTCTGGTCCTATATAGTCTGGTCCTATATAGTCTAGTCCTATATAGTCTGGTCCTATATAGTCTGGTCCTATATAGTCTAGTCCTATATAGTCTGGTCCTATATAGTCTGGTCCTATATAGTCTAGTCCTATATAGTCTGGTCCTATATAGTCTGGTCCTATATAGTCCTATATAGTCTGGTCCTATATAGTCTGGTCCTATATAGTCTAGTCCTATATAGTCTAGTCCTATATAGTCTAGTCCTATATAGTCTAGTTCTATATAGTCTAGTCCTATATAGTCTGGTCCCATATAGTCTGGTCCTATATAGTCTAGTCCTATATAGTCTGGTCCTATATAGTCTAGTCCTATATAGTCTGATCCTATATAGTCTGGTCCTATATAGTCTGGTCCTATATAGTCTGGTCCTATATAGTCTAGTCCTATATAGTCTAGTCCTATATAGTCTGGTCGTATATAGTCTGGTCCTATATAGTCTAGTCCTATATAGTCTGGTCCTATATAGTCTAGTCCTATATAGTCTGGTCCTATATAGTCTGGTCCTATATAGTCCTATATAGTCTGGTCCTATATAGTCTGGTCCTATATAGTCTGGTCCTATATAGTCTGGTCCTATATAGTCTAGTCCTATATAGTCTGGTCCTATATTGTCTGGTCTTATAAAGTCTGGTCCTATATTAGTCTGGTCCTATATAGGTCTGGTCCTATATAGTCTAGTCCTATATAGTCTGGGTCCTATATAGTCTAGTCCTATATAGTCTGGTCCCATATAGTCTGGTCCTATATAGTCCTATATAGTCTGTTCCTATATAGTCTGGTCCTATATAGTCTGGTCCTATATAGTCTAGTCCTATATAGTCTGGTCCTATATAGTCCTATATAGTCTGGTCCTATATAGTCTGGTCTTATATAGTCTGGTCCTATATAGTCTAGTCCTATATAGTCTGGTCCTATATAGTCTGGGTCCTATATAGTCTGGTCCTATATAGTCTGGTCCTATATAGTCTGGTCCTATATAGTCCTGGTCCTATATAGTCTGGTCCTATATAGTCTAGATCCTATATAGTCTGGTCCTATATAGTCTGGTCCTATATAGTCCTATATAGTCTGGTCCTATATAGTCTGGTCCTATATAGTCTAGTCCTATATAGTCTGGTCCTATATAGTCTGGTCCTATATAGTCTAGTCCTATATAGTCTGGTCCTATATAGTCTGGTCCTATATAGTCTGGTCCTATATAGTCTGGTCCTATATAGTCTAGTCCTATATAGTCTGGTCCTATATAGTCTGGTCCTATATAGTCCTATATAGTCTGGTCCTATATAGTCTGGTCCTATATAGTCTAGTCCTATATAGTCTGGTCCTATATAGTCTGGTCCCTATATAGTCTAGTCCTATATAGTCTGGTCCTATATAGTCTGGTCCTATATAGTCTGGTCCTATATAGTCTGGTCCTATATAGTCTAGTCCTATATAGTCTGGTCCTATATAGTCTAGTCTATAGTCTCCTATATAGTCTAGTCCTATATAGTCTGGTCCTATATAGTCTGGTCCTATATAGTCTGGTCCTATATAGTCTGGTCCTATATAGTCTAGTCCTATATAGTCTGGTCCTATATAGTCTGGTCCTATATAGTCTAGTCCTATATAGTCTGGTCCTATATAGTCCTATATAGTCTGGTCCTATATAGTCTGGTCCTATATAGTCTGGTCCTATATAGTCTGGTCCTATATAGTCTGGTCCTATATAGTCTAGGTCCTATATAGTCTGGTCCTATATAGTCTGGTCCTATATAGTCTGGTCCTATATAGTCTAGTCCTATATAGTCTGGTCCTATATAGTCTAGTCCTATATAGTCTGGTCCTATATAGTCTGGTCCTATATAGTCTAGGTCCTATATAGTCTGGTCCTATATAGTCTGGTCCTATATAGTCTGGTCCTATATAGTCTGGTCCTATATAGTCTGGTCCTATATAGTCTGGTCCTATATAGTCTGTCCTATATAGTCTGGTCCTATATAGTCTGGTCCTATATAGTCTGGTCCTATATAGTCTGGTCCTATATAGTCTGGTCCTATATAGTCTGGTCCTATATAGTCTGGTCCTATATAGTCTGGTCCTATATAGTATGTCCTATATAGTCTAGTCGCTATATAGTCTGGTCCTATATAGTCCTGGTCCTATATAGTCTGGTCCTATATAGTCTGGTCCTATATAGTCTGGTCCTATATAGTCTGGTCCTATATAGTCTCTGGTTGCTATATAGTCTGGTCCTATATAGTCTAGTCCTATATAGTCTGGTCCTATATAGTCTGGTCCATTTAGTCTGGTCCTATATAGTCTGGTCCTATATAGTCTAGTCCTATATAGTCTGGTCCTATATAGTCTGGTCCTATATAGTCTGGTCCTATATAGTCTTGGTCCTATATAGTCTGGTCCTATATAGTCTAGTCCTATATAGGTCTGGTCCTATATAGTCTGGTCCTAGATAGTCTAGTCCTATATAGTCTGGTCCCTATATAGTCTGGTCCTATATTAGTCTGGTCCTATATAGTCTAGGTCCTATATAGTCTAGGTCCTATATAGTCTGGTCCTATATAGTCTGGTCTATATAGTCTAGTCCTATATAGTCTGGTCCTATATAGTCTGGTCCTATATAGTCTGGTCCTATATAGTCTGGTCCTATATAGTCTGGTCCTATATAGTCTGGTCCTATATAGTCTAGTCCTATATAGTCTGGTCCTATATAGTCTGGTCCTATATAGTCTAGTCCTATATAGTCTGGTCCTATATAGTCTAGGTCCTATATAGTCTGGTCCTATATAGTCTGGTCCTATATAGTCTAGTCCTATATAGTCTGGTCCTATATAGTCTGGTCCTATATAGTCTAGTCCTATATAGTCTGTCCTATATAGTCTGTCCTATATAGTCTTGTCCTATATAGTCTGGTCCTATATAGTTCTAGTTCCTATATAGTCTGGTCCTATATAGTCTGGTCCTATATAGTCTGGTCCTATATAGTCTGGTCCTATATAGTCTAGTCCTATATAGTCTGGTCCTATATAGTCTGTCCTATATAGTCTGGTCCTATATAGTCTAGTCCTATATAGTCTAGTCCTATATAGTCTGGTCCTATATAGTCTGGTCCTATATAGTCTGGTCCTATATAGTCTGGTCCTATATAGTCTGGTCCTATATAGTCTAGTCCTATATAGTCTGGTCCTATATAGTCTGGTCCTATATAGTCTAGTCCTATATAGTCTAGTCCTATATAGTCTGGTCCTATATAGTCTGGTCCTATATAGTCTGGTCCTATATAGTCTAGTCCTATATAGTCTGGTCCTATATAGTCTGGTCCTATATAGTCTAGGTCCTATATAGTCTGGTCCTATATAGTCTAGGTCCTATATAGTCTAGTCCTATATAGTCTGGTCCTATATAGTCTGGTCCTATATAGTCTGGTCCTATATAGTCTGGTCCTATATAGTCTGGTCCTATATAGTCTGGTCCTATATAGTCTGGTCCTATATAGTCCTGGTCCTATATAGTCTAGTCCTATATAGTCTGGTCCTATATAGTCTAGTCCTATATAGTCTGGTCCTATATAGTCTAGTCCTATATAGTCTAGTCCTATATAGTCTAGTCCTATATAGTCTAGTCCTATATAGTCTGGTCCCTATTATAGTCTGTCCTATATAGTCTAGTCCGTATATAGTCTGGTCCTATATAGTCTGGTCCTATATAGTCTGGTCCTTATATAGTCTGGTCCTATATAGTGCTGGTCCTATATAGTCTAGGTCCTATATTAGTCTAGGTCCTATAGTCTAGGTCCTATAATAGTCTAGGTCCCTATATAGTCTAGGTCCTATATAGTCTGGTCCTATTATAGTCTGGTCCTATATAGTCCGAGTCCTATATAGTCTAGGTCCTATATAGTCTGGTCCTATATAGTCTGGTCCTATATAGTCTGTCCTATATAGTCTGGTCTATATATAGTCTAGGTCTATATAGTCTAGGTCCTATATAGTCTGGTCCTATATAGTCGAGTCCTATATAGTCTGGTCCTATATAGTCTAGGTCCTATATAGTCTGTCCTATATAGTCTGGTCTCTATAGTAGTCTGGGTCCTATATAGGTCTAGTCCTATATAGTCTGGTCCTATATAGTCTAGTCCTATATATTCTGGTCCTACTATAGTCTAGGTCCTATATAGTCTAGTCCTATATAGTCCCCCCCTGGTCCTATATAGGTCTTGGTCCTATATAGTCTGGTCCTATATAGTCTGGTCCTATATAGTCTGGTCCTATATAGTCTGGTCCTATATAGTCTGGTCCTATATAGTCTGGTCCTATATAGTCTGGTCCTATTATAGTCTAGTCCTATATAGTCTGGTCCCATATAGTCTGGTCCTATATAGTCCTATATAGTCTGGTCCTATATAGTCTGGTCCTATATAGTCTGGTCCTATATAGTCTGGTCCTATATAGTCTGGTCCTATATAGTCTAGTCCTATATAGTCTGGTCCTTATATAGTCTGGTCCTATATAGTCTAGTCCTATATAGTCCTGGTCCTATATAGTTGCCTATATAGTCTGGTCCTATAGTCTGGTCCTAATAGTCTGGTCCTATATAGTCTTGTCCTAATATAGTCTGGTCCTATATAGTCCTAGTCTGGTCCTATATAGTCTGGTCCTATATAGTCTGGTCCTATATAGTCGGTCCTATATAGTCTGGTCCTATATAGTCCTGGTCCTATATAGTCTTGTCCTATATAGTCTGGTCCTATATAGTCTGGTCCTATATAGTCTAGTCCTATATAGTCTGGTCCTATATAGTCTGGTCCTATATAGTCTGGTCCTATATAGTCCTGGGGTCCTATATAGTCTGGTCCTATATAGTCTAGTCCTATATAGTCTGGTCCTATATAGTCTGGTCCTATATAGTCTGGTCCTATATAGTCCTAGTCCTATATAGTCTGGTCCTATATCTAGTCCTATATAGTCTGGTCCTATATAGTCTGGTCCTATATAGTCTGGTCCTATATAGTCTAGGTCCTATATAGTCTGGTCCTATATAGTCTGGTCCCTATATAGTCTGGTCCTATATAGTCTGGTCCTATATAGTCTGGTCCTATATTAGTCTGATCCTATATAGTCTGGGTCCTATATAGTCTGGTCTATATAGTCTGTCCCTATATAGTCTGGTCCTATATAGTCTGGTCCTATATAGTTAGTCCTATATCGTCTCCGCGTTCCTATTAGTCTGGTCCTATATAGTCTTGGTCCTATATAGTCTGGTCCTATATAGTCTGGTCCTATATAGTCTGGTCCTATATAGTCTCGTACTATATAGTCTGGTCCTACTATAGTCTGGTCCTATATTAGTCTGGTCCTATTTAGTCTGGTCTCATATTAGTCTGGTCCTATATAGTCTGGTCCTATATAGTCTGGTCCTATATAGTCTAGTCCTATATAGTCTGGTCCTACTATAGTCTGGTCCTATATAGTCTAGTCCTATATAGGTCTGGTCCTATATAGTCCTGGTCCTATATAGCCGATATAGTCTTAGTCCTATATAGTCTGTCCTATATAGTCTGGGTCCTATATAGTCTTGGTCCTATATAGTCCAGGGTCCTATATAGTCTGGTCCTATATAGTCTGGTCCTATATAGTCCTATATAGTCTGTCCTATATAGTCTAGTCCTATATAGTCTGGTCCTATATAGTCTGGTCCCTATATAGTCTGGTCCTATATAGTCTGGTCCTATATTCCGTATATAGTCTGTCCTATATAGGTCTGGTCCTATATAGTCTGGTCCCTATATAGTCTAGTCCTATATAGTCTGTCCTATATAGTCTAGTCCTATATAGTCTGGTCCTATATAGTCTGGTCCATATAGTCTGGTCCTATATAGTCTAGTCCTATATAGTCTGGTCCTATATAGTCTAGGTCCTATATAGTCTGGTCCTATATAGTCTGGTCCTATATAGTCGTGGTCCTATATAGTCTAGTCCTATATAGTCTGGTCCTATATAGTCTGGTCCTATATAGTCTGGTCCATATAGTCTGGTCCTATATAGTCTGGTCCTATATAGTCTAGGTCCTATATAGTCCTGGTTCTATAGAGTCTGGTCGCTATATAGTCTGGTCCAATATAGTCTGGTCCTATATAGTCTTGGTCCTATATAGTCCTATATAGTCTGGTCCTATATAGTCTGGTCCTATATAGTCTGGTCCTATATAGTCTGGTCCTATATAGTCCTATATAGTCTGGTCCTATATAGTCTGGTCCTATATAGTCCTATATAGTCTGGTCCTATATAGTCTGGTCCTATATAGTCTGGTCCTATATAGTCTGGTCCTATATAGTCCTGGTCCTATATAGTCTGGTCCTATATAGTCCTATATAGTCTGGTCCTATATAGTCTGGTCCTATATAGTCTGGTCCTATATAGTCTAGGTCCTATATAGTCTGGTCCTATATAGTCTAGTCCTATATAGTCTGGTCCTATATAGTCTGGTCCTATATAGTCTGGTCCTATATAGTCTGGTCCTATATAGTCTGGTCCTATATAGTCTGGTCCTATATAGTCTGGTCCTATATAGTCTAGGTCCTATATAGTCTAGTCCTATATAGTCTGGTCCTATATAGTCTGGTCCTATATAGTCCTGGTCCTATATAGTCTGGTCCTATATAGTCTGGTCCTATATAGTCTAGTCCTATATAGTCTGGTCCTATATAGTCTGGTCCTATATAGTCTGGTCCTATATAGTCTGGTCCCATATAGTCTGGTCCCTATATAGTCTGGTCCTATATAGTCTGGTCCTATATAGTCTAGTCCTATATAGTCTGGTCCTATATAGTCTGGTCCTATATAGTCTGGTCCTATATAGTCTGGTCCTATATAGTCTGGTCCTATATAGTCTGGTCCTATATAGTCTGGTCCTATATAGTCCTATATAGTCTGGTCCTATATAGTCTGGTCCTATATAGTCTGGTCCTATATAGTCTAGTCCTATATAGTCTGGTCCTATATAGTCTGGTCCTATATAGTCTGGTCCTATATAGTCTGGTCCTATATAGTCTGGTCCTATATAGTCTGGTCCTATATAGTCCTATATAGTCTGGTCCTATATAGTCTGGTCCTATATAGTCCTATATAGTCTGGTCCTATATAGTCTGGTCCTATATAGTCCTATATAGTCTGGTCCTATATAGTCTGGTCCTATATAGTCTGGTCCCATATAGTCTGGTCCTATATAGTCTGGTCCTATATAGTCTGGTCCTATATAGTCTAGTCCTATATAGTCTGGTCCTATATAGTCCTATATAGTCTGGTCCTATATAGTCTGGTCCTATATAGTCTGGTCCTATATAGTCTGGTCCTATATAGTCCTATATAGTCTGGTCCTATATAGTCTGGTCCTATATAGTCTGGTCCTATATAGTCTAGTCCTATATAGTCTGGTCCTATATAGTCTAGTCCTATATAGTCTGGTCCTATATAGTCTGGTCCCATATAGTCTGGTCCTATATAGTCTGGTCCTATATAGTCTGGTCCTATATAGTCTGGTCCTATATAGTCTAGTCCTATATAGTCTGGTCCTATATAGTCTGGTCCTATATAGTCTGTCCTATATAGTCTGGTCCTATATAGTCTGGTCCTATATAGTCTAGTCCTATATAGTCTGGTCCTATATAGTCTGGTCCTATATAGTCTGGTCCTATATAGTCTGGTCCTATATAGTCTAGTCCTATATAGTCTGGTCCTATATAGTCTGGTCCTATATAGTCTGGTCCTATATAGTCTGGTCTTATATAGTCTGGTCCTATATAGTCTGGTCCTATATAGTCTGGTCCTATATAGTCTGGTCCTATATAGTCTGGTCCCATATAGTCTGGTCCTATATAGTCTGGTCCTATATAGTCTAGTCCTATATAGTCTGGTTCTATATAGTCTGGTCCTATATAGTCTGGTCCCATATAGTCTGGTCCTATATAGTCTGGTCCTATATAGTCTGGTCCTATATAGTCCTATATAGTCTGGTCCTATATAGTCTGGTCCTATATAGTCTAGTCCTATATAGTCTGGTCCTATATAGTCTGGTCCTATATAGTCTGGTCCTATATAGTCTGGTCCTATATAGTCTGGTCCCATATAGTCCTGGTCCTATATAGTCTGGTCCTATATAGTCCTATAATAGTCTGGTCGTATATAGTCTGGTCCTATATAGTCTGGTCCTATATAGTCTGGTCCTATATAGTCTGGTCCTATATAGTCCTATATAGTCTGGTCCTATATAGTCTGGTCCTATATAGTCTGGTCCTATATAGTCTGGTCCCTATATAGTCTGGTCCTATATAGTCTGGTCCTATATAGTCTGGTCCCATATAGTCTGGTCCTATATAGTCTGGTCCTATATAGTCTGGTCCTATATAGTCTGGTCCTATATAGTCTGGTCCTATATAGTCTGGTCCTATATAGTCGGTCCTATATAGTCTGAGTCCTATATAGTCTGGTCCTATATAGTCTGGTCCTATATAGTCTGGTCCTATTATAGTCTGGTCCCATATAGTCTGGTCCTATATAGTCTGGTCCTATATAGTCTGGTCCTATATAGTCTGTCCTATATAGTCTAGGTCCTATATAGTCTGGTCCTATATAGTCCTATATAGTCTGGTCCTATATAGTCTGGTCCTATATAGTCTGGTCCTATATAGTCTGGTCCTATATAGTCTAGGTCCCTATATAGTCTGGTCCTATATAGTCTGGTCCTATATAGTCTGGTCCTATATATCTGGTCCTATATAGTCTAGTCCTATATAGTCTGGTCCTATATAGTCTGGTCCATATAGTCTGGTCCTATATAGTCTGGTCCTATATAGTCTGGTCCTATATAGTCTGGTCCTATATAGTCTGGTCCTATATAGTCTGGTCCTATATAGTCTGGTCCTATATAGTCTAGTCCTATATAGTCTGGTCCTATATAGTCTGGTCCTATATAGTCTGGTTCTATATAGTCTGGTCCTATATAGTCTGGTCCTATATAGTCTGGTCCTATATAGTCTAGTCCTATATAGTCTGGTCCTATATAGTCTGGTCCTATATAGTCTGGTTCTATATAGTCTGGTTCTATATAGTCTGGTCCTATATAGTCTGGTCCTATATAGTCTGGTCCTATATAGTCTGGTCCTATTTAGTCCTATATAGTCTGGTCCTATATAGTCAGTTCCTATATAGTCTGGTCCTATATAGTCCTATATAGTCTGGTCCTATATAGTCTGGTCCTATATAGTCCTATATAGTCTGGTCATATATAGTCTGGTCATATATAGTCTGGTCCTATATAGTCCTATATAGTCTGGTCCTATATAGTCTAGTCCTATATAGTCTGGTCCTATATAGTCTGGTCCTATATAGTCTAGTCCTATATAGTCTGGTCCTATATAGTCTGGTCCTATATAGTCTGGTCCTATATAGTCTGGTCCTATATAGTCTGGTCCTATATAGTCTAGTCCTATATAGTCTGGTCCTATATAGTCTGGTCCTATATAGTCTGGTCCTATATAGTCTGTTCCAATATACAGTACCAGACACACCTACTCATTCCAGTGTTTTTCTTTATTTGTACTATTTTCTACATTGTAGAATAATAGTGAAGACATCAAAACTATGAAATAGCACGTATGAAATCATTTAGTAACCAAAAAAGTGTTAAACAAATCTAAATATATTTTATATTTGAGGTTCTTCAAATAGCCACCCTTTGCCTTGATGACAGCTTTGTACACTCTTGGCATTCTCTCAACCATTTTCATTAGGTAGTCACCTGGAATGCATTTCAATTAACAGGTGTACCTTCTTAAAAGTTAATTTGTGGAATTTCTTTCCTTCTTAATGTGTTTGAGCCAATCAGTTGTGTTGTGACAAGATAGGTGTGGTATACAGAAGACAGCCCTATTTTGATAAAAGGCCAAGTCCATATTATGGCAAGAACAGCTCAAATAAGCAAAGAGAAACGACAATCCATCATTACTTTAAGACATGAAGGTCAGTCAGTACGGAACATTTCAAGATCTTTGAAAGTTTCTTCAAGCGCAGTTGCAAAAACCATCAAGCGCTATGATGAAACTGGCTCTCATGAGGACCGTCACAGGAAAGGAAGACCCAGAGTTATCTCTGCTGCAGAGGATAAGTTCATTAGAGTTACCAGCCTCAGAAATTGCAGCCCAAATAAATGCTTCACAGAGTTCAAGTAACAGACACATCTCAACATCAACTGTTCAGAGGGGACTGTGTGAATCAGGCCTTCATGGTCGAATTGCTGCAAAGGCCACCAATAAGAAGAAGAGACCTGCTTGGTCCAAGAAACACAAGCAATGGACATTAGACTGGTGGAAATCTGTCATTTGGTCTGATGAGTCCAAATTTGTTTTGGTTCCAACCGCCGTGTCTTTGTGAGACGTAGAGTAGGTGAACGGATGATCTCCGCGTGTGTTTCCCACCGTGAAGCATGGAGGAGGAGGTGTGATGGTGCTTTGCTGGTGACACTGTCAGTGATTTATTTAGTATTCAAGGCACACTTAACCAGCATGGCTACCACAGCATTGTTTTTAAACAGGACAATGACCCAACACACCTCCTGGCTGTGGAAGGGCTATTTCACCAAGAAGGAGAGTGATGGAGTGCTGCCAATGACCCAACACACCTCCTGGCTGTGGAAGGGCTATTTGACCAAGAAGGAGAGTGATGGAGTGCTGCATCAGTGTGCTTATGTGGGAACTCCTTCAAGACTGTTGGAAAATGCATTCCAGGTGAAGCTGGTTGAGAGAATGCCAAGAGTGTGCAAAGCTGTCATCAAGGCAAAGGGCAACCTTGAAGAATCTAAAATCTAAACTAGTTTAACACATTTTTGGTTACTACATGATTCCATATGTGTTATTTCATAGTTTTGATGTCTTCACTATTATTCTACAATGTAGAAAATAGTAAAAATAAAGAAAAACCCTTGAAAGTGTAGGTGTGTCCAAACTGTTGACTGGTTCTGTATGTATCTCCCTCGCCGCAAACCTCAGAGTTAGGGACCAACTGGTGGTCCAACCCCAAACACACCTCAGAGTTAGGGACCAGCTGGGGGTCTAACCCCAAACACACCTCAGAGTTAGGGACCAGCTGGTGGTCTAACCCCAAACACACCTCAGAGTTAGGGACCAACTGGGGGTCTAACCCCAAACACACCTCAGAGTTAGGGACCAACTGGGGGTCTAACCCCAAACACACCTCAGAGTTAGGGACCAACTGGGGGTCCAACCCCAAACACACCTCAGAGTTAGGGACCAGCTGGTGGTCCAACCCCAAACACACCTCAGAGTTAGGGACCAGCTGGTGGTCTAACCCCAAACACACCTCAGAGTTAGGGACCAGCTGGGGATCTAACCCCAAACACACCTCAGAGTTAGGGACCAGCTGGTGGTCTAACCCCAAACACACCTCAGAGTTAGGGACCAGCTGGTGGTCCAACCCCAAACACACCTCAGAGTTAGGGACCAGCTGGGGGTCTAACCCCAAACACACCTCAGAGTTAGGGACCAGCTGGTGGTCTAACCCCAAACACACCTCAGAGTTAGGGACCAACTGGGGGTCTAACCCCAAACACACCTCAGAGTTAGGGACCAACTGGTGGTCCAACCCCAAACACACCTCAGAGTTAGGGACCAGCTGGTGGTCCAACCCCAAACACACCTCAGAGTTAGGGACCAACTGGTGGTCTAACCCCAAACACACCTCAGAGTTAGGGACCAGCTGGTGGTCTAACCCCAAACACACCTCAGAGTTAGGGACCAACTGGTGGTCCAACCCCAAACACACCTCAGAGTTAGGGACCAGCTGGTGGTCCAACCCCAAACACACCTCAGAGTTAGGGACCAACTGGTGGTCTAACCCCAAACACACCTCAGAGTTAGGGACCAGCTGGGGGTCTAACCCCAAACACACCTCAGAGTTAGGGACCAGCTGGGGATCTAACCCCAAACACACCTCAGAGTTAGGGACCAACTGGGGGTCTAACCCCAAACACACCTCAGAGTTAGGGACCAGCTGGTGGTCTAACCCCAAACACACCTCAGAGTTAGGGACCAGCTGGTGGTCCAACCCCAAACACACCTCAGAGTTAGGGACCAGCTGGTGGTCCAACCCCAAACACACCTCAGAGTTAGGGACCAGCTGGTGGTCCAACCCCAAACACACCTCAGAGTTAGGGACCAGCTGGTGGTCTAACCCCAAACACACCTCAGAGTTAGGGACCAGCTGGTGGTCTAACCCCAAACACACCTCAGAGTTAGGGACCAGCTGGTGGTCTAACCCCAAACACACCTCAGAGTTAGGGACCAGCTGGTGGTCTAACCCCAAACACACCTCAGAGTTAGGGACCAGCTGGTGGTCTAACCCCAAACACACCTCAGAGTTAGGGACCAGCTGGTGGTCTAACCCCAAACACACCTCAGAGTTAGGGACCAGCTGGGGGTCTAACCCCAAACACACCTCAGAGTTAGGGACCAGCTGGTGGTCTAACCCCAAACACACCTCAGTGTTAGGGACCAGCTGGTGGTCCAACCCCAAACACACCTCAGAGTTAGGGACCAGCTGGTGGTCCAACCCCAAACACACCTCAGAGTTAGGGACCAGCTGGTGGTCCAACCCCAAACACACCTCAGAGTTAGGGACCAGCTGGTGGTCCAACCCCAAACACACCTCAGAGTTAGGGACCAGCTGGTGGTCTAACCCCAAACACACCTCAGAGTTAGGGACCAGCTGGTGGTCCAACCCCAAACACACCTCAGAGTTAGGGACCAGCTGGTGGTCTAACCCCAAACACACCTCAGAGTTAGGGACCAGCTGGTGGTCTAACCCCAAACACACCTCAGAGTTAGGGACCAGCTGGTGGTCTAACCCCAAACACACCTCAGAGTTAGGGACCAGCTGGGGGTCTAACCCCAAACACACCTCAGAGTTAGGGACCAGCTGGTGGTCCAACCCCAAACACACCTCAGAGTTAGGGACCAGCTGGTGGTCTAACCCCAAACACACCTCAGAGTTAGGGACCAGCTGGGGGTCTAACCCCAAACACACCTCAGAGTTAGGGACCAGTTGGGGGTCTAACCCCAAACACACCTCAGAGTTAGGGACCAGCTGGGGGTCTAACCCCAAACACACCTCAGAGTTAGGGACCAGCTGGTGGTCCAACCCCAAACACACCTCAGAGTTAGGGACCAACTGGTGGTCTAACCCCAAACACACCTCAGAGTTAGGGACCAGCTGGTGGTCCAACCCCAAACACACCTCAGAGTTAGGGACCAGCTGGTGGTCTAACCCCAAACACACCTCAGAGTTCGGGACCAGCTGGTGGTCTAACCCCAAACACACCTCAGAGTTAGGGACCAGCTGGGGGTCTAACCCCAAACACACCTCAGAGTTAGGGACCAGCTGGGGGTCTAACCCCAAACACACCTCAGAGTTAGGGACCAGCTGGTGGTCCAACCCCAAACACACCTCAGAGTTAGGGACCAGCTGGTGGTCCAACCCCAAACACACCTCAGAGTTAGGGACCAGCTGGTGGTCCAACCCCAAACACACCTCAGAGTTAGGGACCAGCTGGTGGTCCAACCCCAAACACACCTCAGAGTTAGGGACCAGCTGGTGGTCCAACCCCAAACACACCTCAGAGTTAGGGACCAGCTGGTGGTCCAACCCCAAACACACCTCAGAGTTAGGGACCAGCTGGTGGTCCAACCCCAAACACACCTCAGAGTTAGGGACCAGCTGGTGGTCCAACCCCAAACACACCTCAGAGTTAGGGACCAGCTGGTGGTCCAACCCCAAACACACCTCAGAGTTAGGGACCAGCTGGTGGTCTAACCCCAAACACACCTCAGAGTTAGGGACCAGCTGGTGGTCTAACCCCAAACACACCTCAGAGTTAGGGACCAGCTGGTGGTCTAACCCCAAACACACCTCAGAGTTAGGGACCAACTGGGGGTCCAACCCCAAACACACAACATTGACACGGTTACTTCCTAACTTACACAATATCCAACAACCTTCTCACGCTAGAGAGAGACTGTGACTGTGTGTGTGTGTGTGTGTCTGTCTGTTTGTCTGTCTGTGTCTCTGTGTTTCCAGTGTACTAATGTTGCATCCTGGAGCCTCCCAACAATACTGCAGAATGTGTGGCTGTCACAAGATCTGATCTCTCCCTCCCTCCTTCCCTCCCTCCCTCCCTCCCTCCCTCCCTCCCTCCCTCCCTCCCTCCTTCCTTCCTTCCCTCCCTCCTTCCCTCCCCCTCTCTCTCTCTCTCTCCACAGAGGAACTACTTTTCCTGTAAGAAACCGTTTGACATCAACGACTTCATCTCTTCATATAAAAAGGTGACTCTCCTGCAGGCTCCAAGTGTGTGTATTTCCTCTAACCTGAGTGTGTTTCCTGTGTGTAGTTCCTCTAACCTGAGTGTGTTTCCTGTGTGTTGTTCCTCTAACCTGAGTGTGTTTCCTGTGTGTAGTTCCTCTAACCTGAGTGTGTTTCCTGTGTGTAGTTCCTCTAACCTGAGTGTGTTTCCTGTGTGTAGTTCCTCTAACCTGAGTGTGTTTCCTGTGTGTAGTTCCTCTAACCTGAGTGTGTTTCCTGTGTGTAGTTCCTCTAACCTGAATGTGTTTCCTGTGTGTAGTTCCTCTAACCTGAGTGTGTTTCCTCTAACCTGAGTGTGTTTCCTGTGTGTCTAGATGCAGGATAAGGGCCTGTATAAGGCAATGGGAGAGCTGGACCTGCTCTTCAACTACATCGAGGAGTACCTGGTCTCTCAGAGACGCAAACACTGACCCCTGACCCATAACCATTGCCTCAGCCAACCAGGACACACTGACCCTGAGCATGGACCAATAAGAATGACCCAGAGTGCTGTGGGTAACCCGAAAACTCTATTAACCTCCAACCCCAAACCACAATGTCTTTGTGGAAGTGAGACTGAAGGACCTTTTTTCTAACGTTCATAGTCCGTTAGCAACGTTAGTCTTTAATCCGACTCTTTAGTCCTTCTTGAAGACCAACTCTCTAAAGTCCTGAAGACCTTCTGAGGACCGAATAATTATAATATTTAGCCATTTAGCCAATGCTTTTATCCAAAGTACTGTTCAGTACAGTACTGCCTGCATACATGTTTGAATGGGTGGGCCCAGCGGGAAGCTAACCCCTGTTCATGACGTTGCAGTGCCATGCTCCACCAACTAAGCCTTCTCTCGGAAGTCCTGAACCACATTTAGCTTCAGATTCATCATCACTATCACGTTTATTAATCAGTCATATTGACTAAAACATTCTGCTGTAAAGTTTAATTTGTATTGCATCAATTTTAATGATTGACACTTTCTGGAAGTCCTTCTTCAGGTACAGTATATACTGAACAAAAATATAAACGCAACAATTTCAAAGATTTGACTGAGTTCATATAAGGAAATTAGTCAATTTAAATAAATTGATTAGGCCCTAATCTATGGAAATCACATGACTGGGAATACAGATACGCATCTGATGGTCACGGATACCTTAAAAAAAAGGTAGTGGCGAGGATCAGAAACCCAGTCAGTATCTGGTGTGACCGCCATTTACCTCATGCAGTGCAACACATATTCGCATAGAGTTGATCAGGCTGTTGATTGTGGCCTGTGGAATGTTGTCCCACTCCTCTTCAATGGCTGTGTGAAGTTGCTGGATATTGGTGGGAACTGGAACACGCTGTCGTATACGTCGATCCATAGCATCCCAAACATGCTCAATGGGTGACATGTCTGGTGAGTATGCAGGCCATGGAAGAACTGGGACATTTTCAGCTTCCAGGAATTGTGTACAGATCCTTCCGACATGGGGCCGTGCATTATCATGCTGAAACATGAGGTGATGGCGGCGGATGAATGGCACGACTATGGGCCTCAGGATCTCGTCACGGTATAAAATTGCCATTGATAAAATGCAATGACAAAATGACAAAACTGCACATCTTAGAGTGGCCTTTTATTGTCCCCAACACAAGGTGCACCTGTGTAATGATCATGCTGTTTAATCAGATTCTTGATTTGCCACACCTGTCAGGTGGATGGGATTATCTTGGCAAAATAGAAATGCTCACTAACAGGGATGTAAACATATTTGTGCCCAAAATTTGAGAGAAATTAGCTTTTTTTTTGTATGAAACATTTCTGGGATCTTTTATTTCAGGTCATGAAACATGGGACCAACACTTTACATGTTGCATTTATAATTTTGTTTAGTATAGTTTGGATATTAGCATAATCATGATGTTATTCTAACAAGCATGTGGAGTAAGGAATCATATAATCATATACTGATCTGTAATAATGAATATTATGAATGACCATGTTTACAACATATTGCAACATTTAGATACATGCTATTTTTATTACCAATGTCAGTATTGATTTAAATTAAATCTGTCTTTGAAACAAAGTGGAATTTTGCACCATAATGTTAATTCTAAGTATTTATTGGATAGTGTTGAAAGTGTAATTTTGTTTTGCAGAAGAATCAGTAACTGCCATCTCTTCATGGTCTATGTTTTTAACGAATAATTAGCTCCCCTGACATTTTAAATAGTTGTGCCTAAATGTTTGTGAGTTAGAATGTATTTTTATGAACAACTTTTAACTGTTTTAGCTACCAAATGTTGTGGTATTTATTTTATGATTTTTTCTTGCTCTGCAACTGCAGTTTAAAAATAAATCTACTACTTTGGAACCGTTTTTACCTCAGTCCTTTCTTTCACCTTTTAAAATGTCAAGCCTTTTACAGTGGGGAAAAAAAGTATTTAGTCAGCTACCAATTGTGCAAGTTCTCCCACTTAAAAAGATGAGAGAGGCCTGTAATTTTCATCATAGGTACATGTCAACTATGACAGACAAAATGAGGAAAAAAAATCCAGAAAATCACATTGTAGGATTTGTTATGAATTTATTTGCAAATTATGGTGGAAAATAAGTATTTGGTCAATAACAAAAGTTTCTCAATACTTTGTTATATACCCTTCGTTGGCAATGACACATGTCAAACGTTTTCTGTAAGTCTTCACAAGGTTTTCACACACTGTTGCTGGTATTTTGGCCCATTCCTCCATGCAGATCTCCTCTAGAGCAGTGATGTTTTGGGGCTGTCGCTGGGCAACACAGACTTTCAACTCCCTCCAAAGATTTTCTATGGGGTTGAGATCTGGAGACTGGCTAAGCCACTCCAGGACCTTGAAATGCTTCTTACGAAGCCACTCCTTCGTTGCCCGGGCGGTGTGTTTGGGATCATTATCATGCTGAAAGACCCAGCCACGTTTCATCTTCAATGCCCTTGCTGATGGAAGGAGGTTTTCACTCAAAATCTCACGATACATGGCCCCATTCATTCTTTCCTTTACACGGATCAGTCGTCCTGGTCCCATTGCAGAAAAACAGCCCCAAAGCATGATGTTTCCACCCCCATGCTTCACAGTAGGTATGGTGTTCTTTGGATGCAACTCAGCATTCTTTGTCCTCCAAACACGACAAGTTGAGTTTTTACCAAAAAGTTATATTTTGGTTTCATCTGACCATATGACATTCTCCCAATCCTCTTCTGGATCATCCAAATGCACTCTAGCAAACTTCAGATGGGCCTGGACATGTACTGGCTTAAGCAGGGGGACACGTCTTGCACTGCAGGATTTGAGTCCCTGGCGGCGTAGTGTTTTACTGATGGTAGGCTTTGTTACTTTGGTCCCAGCTCTCTGCAGGTCATTCACTAGGTCCCCCCGTGTGGTTCTGGGATTTTTGCTCACCGTTCTTGTGATCATTTTGACCCTACGGGGTGAGATCTTGCGTGGAGCCCCAGATCGAGGGAGATTATCAGTGGTCTTGTATGTCTTCCATTTCCTAATAATTGCTCCCACAGTTGATTTCTTCAAACCAAGCTGCTTACCTATTTCAGATTCAGTCTTCCCAGCCTGGTGCAGGTCTACAATTTTGTTTCTGGTGTCCTTTGACAGCTCTTTGGTCTTGGCCATAGTGGAGTTTGGAGTGTGACTGTTTGAGGATGTGGACAGGTGTATTTTATACTGATAACAAGTTCAAACAGGTGCCATTAATACAGGTAACGAGTGGAGGACAGAGGAGCCTCTTAAAGAAGAAGTTACAGGTCTGTGAGAGCCAGAAATCTTGCTTGTTTGTAGGTGACCAAATACTTATTTTCCACCATAATTTGCAAATAAATTCATTAAAAATCCTACAATGTGATTTTCTGGATTTTTTTTTCTAATTTTGTCTGTCATAATTGACGTGTACCTATGATGAGAATTACAGGCCTCTCTCATCTTTTTAAGTGGGAGAACTTGCACAATTGGTGGCTGACTAAATACTTTTTTTCCCCACTGTAAGTGGCGAGTAAGGGCCAGTTCTTCCACACGTTATTTAGAACACTTCAGCGATGGACCAATGAAAACCTCCTGAATCACCCCAGGGTTCTTCCTCTGAAACAGCAGAACAGATATTTTTTCTCTACACTCAGATCCAGATGCAGTTGTTGATACCATGTTACTAGAATCAAGAATGAACGCGCTCAACTCAATAGTTAATCAACAGAAGTCTATGGGTGCAGGGTTCAAAAGGTGCAGTGCATTCGGAAAGTATTCAGACACCTTCCCCTTTTCCACATTTTGTTACGTTTACAGCCTTATTCTAAAATTGATTAAATTACATTTTTTCCTCATCAATCCACACACAGCACCCCATAATTGAGGAAACCTGGCACCATCCCTATGGTGAAGCATGGTGGTGGCAGTATCATGCTGTGGGGATGTTTTTCAGCAGCAGGGACTGGGAAACTAGACAGGATCGAGGGAAAGATGAATGGAGCAAAGTACAGAGAGATCCTTGATGAAAACCTGCTCCAGAGCGCTCAGGACCTCAGACTGGGGCGAAGGTTAACCTTCCAACAGGACAACGACCCTAAGCACACAGCCAAGACAACGCAGGAGTGGCTTCGGGACAAGTCTCTGAATGTCCTTGAGTGGCCCAGCCAGAGCCCAGACTTGAACCCGATCGAACATCTCTGGAGAGACCTGAAAATAGCTGTGGAGCAACACTCCCCATCCAACCTGACAGAGCTTGAGAGGATCTGCAGAGAAGAATGGGAGAAACTCACCAAATACAGGTGTGCCAAGCTTGTAGCGTCATACCCAAGAAGACTCAAGGCTGTAATCGCTGCCAAAGGTGCTTCAACAAAGTGCTGAGTAAAGGGTCTGAATACTGATGTAAAACTGATACTTTAGGTTTTTAAGGTTTTATAAATGTGCAAACATTTCTAAAAACGTGTTTTTGCTTTTTCATTATTGGGGTATTTTGTGTAAATTGATGAGGGGAAAAAACTATTTAATTTATTTTAGAATAAGGCAGCAACATAACAAAATATGGAAAAAGTCAAGGGGTCTGAATACTTTCCGAATGCACTGTATATAAATGCTGAAATACATCAGTTTCTTTGACCTCTACTGCTGTTAAATAACATTATGTCTTTGACCTCTACTGCTGTTAAAGAACATTATAATGTCTTTGACCTCTACTGCTGTTAAATAACATTATAATGTCTTTGACCTCTACTGCTGTTAAAGAACATTATAATGTCTTTGACCTCTGCTGCTGTTAAATAACATTATAATGTCTTTGACCTCTACTGCTGTTAAATAACTTTATAATGTCTTTGACCTCTACTGCTGTTAAAGAACATTATAATGTCTTTGACCTCTGCTGCTGTTAAATAACATTATAATGTCTTTGACCTCTACTGCTGTTAAATAACTTTATAATGTCTTTGACCTCTACTGCTGTTAAATAACATTATAATGTCTTTGACCTCTACTGCTGTTAAATAACATTATAATGTATTTGACCTCTACTGCTGTTAAATAACATTATAATGTCTTTGACCTCTACTGCTGTTAAATAACATTATAATGTATTTGACCTCTACTGCTGTTAAATAACATTATAATGTCTTTGACCTCTACTGCTGTTAAATAACATTATAATGTATTTGACCTCTACTGCTGTTAAATAACATTATAATGTCTTTGACCTCTACTGCTGTTAAATAACATTATAATGTAAGGACTAATTCAGTGAGTCCAGGTTTTTCATTTCTAGTTCAGGTCCAATGTTACTAACCCTAACTGACGGAGGGAGGGTTGACACCATGTGCTAACCCTAACTGACGGGGGGAGGTTTGACACCATGTGCTAACCCTAACTGACGGAGGGAGGGTTGACACCATGTGCTAACCCTAACCATAACAGCAGAACCGAAGCTACTCATCTCTACACTCTAACCTCAAACGTGACCCACATAGAGGCCTTATCAGCAGCAGCAAACTTTTTCCAAGCAGGCAGCGGACCTTTACTATAATGACAACCACACTGGCCTCATCATTAACGACCACACTGGCCTCATCATTAACGACCACACTGGCCTCATCTTTAACGACCATACTGGCCTCATCTTTAACAACCATACTGGCCTCATCTATAACGACCTCACTGGCCTCATCTTTAACGATCATACTGGCCTCATCTTTAACGACCATACTGGCCTCATCTATAACGACCTCACTGGCCTCATCTTTAACGATCATACTGGCCTCATCATTAACGACCACACTGGCCTCATCTTTAACGATCATACTGGCCTCATCTTTAACGACCATACTGGCCTCATCTTTAACGACCACACTGGCCTCATCTTTAACAACCATACTGGCCTCATCTTTAACGCTCACGCGAAAAAATCTGGAACATACCACTCAAAAATAGTTCCAAAAGGGTTCTTTGGCTGTTCCCATTGGAGAACCATTTTTGGTTCCAGGTAGAACCCAATTTCGTTCCAGGTAGAACCCTATTTCGTTCCAGGTAGAACCCTATTTCGTTCCAGGTAGAACCCTATTTCGTTCCAGGTAGAACCCTTTTTGGTTCCAGGTAGAACCCTATTTGGTTCCAGGTAGAACCCTATTTGGTTCCAGGTAGATTTCTCTGTGGAAAGGGTTTTAGATGGAACCCAAAAGGGTTCTCCTATTAGGACAGCTGAAGAACCCTTTTAGGTTCTAGATAGCACTTTTGTTTCTAAGAGTGTACAAATGAGACATTTGAAAGGAAAACATCCTGAAACGAAACCTTAGTCTGCATATTTAGTCTGACTGATGTGCTTCTATCTGTGGTTTCCATCCGAGGTTGATGCTGATGCATTTCTGCAGAGAGAGACACGAGTGTGCGTGTATATATGTATGTGTGTATTCTTGTACCGAACCAAAACAAGTCAGATGTTCTGAGAAAATAGCTGAGTCAGCGTGAAGATCATCTCTGAACGTGCATCAGGGCGTCAGTGAAACAGTCATAACATAACTAACCCTCACCACCAAGCATTCACACTGATTGTGCTGAACTACCAAGCAATTCATGAAGGCTTTCTTGTTGAGAGCGTCAGCTGAAGATGAGAAGGCTCTGACTCATTCAGCGTACAGGGTTAAGGTTAGTTTCAGTGAACCGAGGCCTGTTGTAACAGGAGGATGTATCTGTATCCCAAATGGCACCGTATTCCCTATATAGTGCACTACTTTTTGAACAGAGTCCTATGGGCCCTAGTCCAAAGTAGTGCACTAAATAGGGAACAGGGAGCCATTTGAAGAAGCTCTTCTCTGCACACACTAGGCCTAAATACTACAAGGTGCAGTGTCATGGAACATTCTCATCTTTGGAAACACATTAAACTTGCCTGCCTAACTCTTCATTGCAATGCAGTGATATTAATGTAACTTTAGAGTACATAGGTATATCTATACCGCTTCATATCTAACTTCACCTAAGGGGGTTGGGGGGGGGGGGGGTTCGGTTTCGAAAGGTGCCAGTCCTTACTCTCCTCAGACTGGCAACCTCACGTCTGCCCATCTGTCTGATGTCATTCTGTGTCATGTCAGAATGGACAGATGACCACAGTAGTTTCTGTTGGGGACACAGTGATGAGAATCAGAGCAACGCATCTGGAGAGTCCACGTTAACATTTTCAATTTACAATCTGTAGAAAGAATGAGAATGGAAAGGTTCAGAACTTTTGTAAAACATCACAGTACAGTTGAAAAATATATGGCAAATTGAAATCCAATATGGATGGTGTTGAGAGATAGATGGGAGGTGTTGAATGGAGCTGAAGGATAACAACTAACAACAACTAACAACAACAAGATAACGAATAATGTAAGCATACTGTGTCCATAATAAGTATATAGGTTATAGGTTGAGAGCTTTTGCGAAAGAGCACAGTTAGAAATATATGGACATAGAAGCAAACCTGGATGGACATCATGAAAATGATCGGAGAGGTTGAGGGTAGAGGAAGTGGTCCTCTGTAGCTCAGCTGGTAGAGCACGGCGCTTGTAACGCCAAGGTAGTGGGTTCGATCCCCGGGACCACCCATACACAAAAAAATAAAATGTATGCACGCATGACTGTAAGTCGCTTTGGATAAAAGCGTCTGCTAAATGGCATATTATTATTATAGGAAGTTCAGGAGTAAAAACAAACAAAATAGAATTATTGTAAAATTGACTGTGAAATAAAATAAATAAATAAATAAACCTACCATTAAAATTATAGACTGATCATGTCTTTGTCAGTGGGCAAACGTACAAAATCAGCAGAGGATCAAATACTTTTTTCCCTCACTGTATATCCCACTGGTCATCCCCAAAGCCAACACCTCCTTTGGCCGCCATTCCTTCCAGTTCTCTGCTGCAAATGACTGGAACGAATTGCAAAAATCTCTGAAGTTGGAGACTCTTATCTCTCTCACTAACTTTAAGCATCAGTTGTCAGAGCACCTTACCGATCACTGCACCTGTACACAGCCCATCTGAAATTAGCCCACCCAACTACCTCATCCCCATATTGTTATTTATTTTGCTCATTTGCACCCCAGTATCTCTATTTGCACATCTTCTTCTGCACATCTATCACTCCAGTGTTAATACTAATTGTAATTATTTTGCACTATGGCCTATTTATTGCCTTACCTCCATAACTTGCTACATTTGCGCACACTGTATATATATTTTCTGTTGTATTTTTGACTTTATGTTTTGTTTTATCCCATGTGTAACTCTGTGTTGTTGTTTTTATCGCACTGCTTTGCTTTATCTTGGCCAGGTCGCAGTTGTAAATGAGAACTTGTTCTCAACTGGCTTACCTGGTTAAATAAAGGTGGGATAATTTATTTTATTTTTTATCTCAGGTTGACCCCATATCTCTCAGGTTGACCCCATATCTCTCAGGTTGACCCCATATCTCTCAGGTTGACCCCATATCTCTCAGGTTGGCCGCATTTTACATTTACATTTACATTTTAGTCTTTTAGCAGACGCTCTTATCCAGAGCGACTTACAAATTGGTGCATTCACCTTATGATAGCCAGTGGGACAACCACTTTTTTTTATTAGTTTTTTTTATTTGGGGTGGGGTAAGGGGGGGTAGAAGGATTACTGATTACTGACAGAGGAGAGAGAGAGAGGGAGAGAGAGAGAGAGAGAGAGAGAGAGAGAGAGAGAGAGAGAGAGAGAGAGAGAGAGAGAGAGAGAGAGAGAGAGAGAGAGAGAGAGAGAGAGAGAGAGAGAGAGAGAGAGGAATAAAGAAAAGAAAAGAGAGCATCCTTTAAAAACAAACAACCACTTTAAGGGTTGAACCCTTTTTTTCAATTTTCGCCTAAAATGACCCAAATCTAACTGCCTTTAGCTCAGGACCTGAAGCAAGGATATGCATATTCTTCAAATCAAATCAATTTTTATTGGTCACATACATGTGTTTAGCAGATGTTATTGCGGGTGTAGCAAAATGCTTGTGCTTCTAGCTCAAACAGTGCAGTAATATCTAACAAGTAATATCTAACAATTTCAGAACATATACCCAATTCACACAAATCTAGTAAGGAATGGAATTTAAGAATATATACATATATGGACAAACAATGACAGAGCGGCATGGACTAAGATACAGTAGAATATTATAGAATAGAATGCAGTATATACATATGAGATGAGTAATGCAAGATATGTAAACATTATTAAAGTGACTAGTGTTCCATTTCTTAAAGTGGCCAGTGATTTCAATAGGCAGCAGCAGCCTCTAATGTGCTGGTGATGGCTATTTAACAGTCTGATGGCCTTGAGATAGAAGCTGTTTTTCATTCTCTCGGTCCCAGCTTTGATGCACCTGTACTGACCTCGCCTTCTGGATGATAGCGGGGTGAACAGGCAGTGGCTCGGGTGGTTGATGTCCTTGATGATCTTTTTGGCCTTCCTGTGACATCGGTGCTGTAGGTGTCTTGGAGAGCGGGTAGTTTGCCTCCGGTAATGCGTTCGGCAGACCGTTACCACCCTCTGGAGAGCCCTGCGGTTGCGGGTGGTGCAGTTGCTGTACTAGGCGGTGATACAGCCCGACAGGATGCTCTCAATTGTGCATCTGTAAAGGTTTGTGAGGGTTGTAGGTGCCAAGCCAAATTTCTTCAGCCTCCTGAGGTTCCGCCTTCTTCACCACACTGTCTGCGTGGATGGACCATTTCAGTTTGTCAGTGATATGTACGCCAAGGAACTTGAAGCTTTCCACCTTCTCCACTGCGGTCCCGTCAATGTGGATAGGGGGGTGCACCCTCTGCTGTTTCCTGAAGTCCACGATCATCTCCTATGTTTTGTTATTTTCCTGGCACCACAATCCCAGAGCCCTCACCTTCTCCCTGTAGGCTGTCTCGTCATTGTTCTTTAAAAAAAAAAATATATATATATATTTAACCTTTATTTAACTAGGCAAGTCAGTTAAGAACAAATTCTTATTTACAATGACGGCTTACACCGGCCAAACCCGGACGACTTGATACAATTTGAGAGGAAACACTTTGAAGTTTGTGGAAATGTGAAATTAATATAGGAGAATATAACACATTAGATCTGGTAAAAGATAAAACAAACAAAAAAACATGTGTTTTCTATTATTGTTTTTGTTCCATCATCTTTGAAATGCAAGAGAAAGGCCACAATATAATATTGCAGTTTAGGCGCAATTTCGATTCTGGCCACTAGATGGCAGCAGCGTGTCTGCAAAGTTTCAGATTGATCCAGTGAAGCATTGCAATACTGGACTATTTTGTATCAAGTCTGCCCAAATGTGCCGAATTATAGAGAACATACAAAAATGATATGGTAACACAAAATGTAAATTTACACACTCCCAGGAATGTCATACATGATGGATCATTAGCTTATACACTACATTTCACACATCTAGATGGCCGGGCGGGGTGGGTGTGGAGCCAGAGACAGCAGGGGTTCAAACTGTAGAACCCAGTTCCTACATTTGAATATAAAAATTGATTTTATCAAACAAAACTATGCTACATTTAATCTCTGGGACCCTTAGGATGACAAATCAGAGCAAGATTACTGAATGTAAGTACATTATTTACCTTCAGAGGTGACTGTATCAAACCAGTTGCCGTGATACGTTTTGTTGTTGTTGTGCACTCTCCTCAAACAATAGCATGGTATTTTTTCACTGTAATAGCTACTGTAAATTGGACAGTGCAGTTAGATTAACAAGAATTTAATACCTTGCTCAAAAAAAATAAATGGAACACTTAAACAACACAATGTAACTCCAAGTCAATCACACTTCTGTGAAATCAAACTGTCCACTTAGGAAGCAACACTGATTGACAATACATTTCACATGCTGTTGTGCAAATGGAATAGACAACAGGTGGAAATTATAGGCAATTAGCAAGACACCCCCAATAAAGGACGGGTTTTGCAGGTGGTGACCACAGACCACTTCTCAGTTCCTATGCTTCCTGGCTGATGTTTTGGTCACTTTTGAATGCTGGCGGTGCTTTCACTCTAGTGGTAACATGAGACGGAGTCTACAACCCACACAAGTGGCTCAGGTAGTGCAGCTCATCCAGGATGGCACTTGTCATGTGAATTTCTGTCTCTAATTCAACCTAAGCTTGAATCATTACCAGAGGTTGTAAAGCTCTGGTTTTAATCATCAATGATTCAAGGTCCACAATCCACAAGTAATTATCGGTAAATTTTATTAAAGGAGAGCTCTGCTCAAAAACACAAATATCCTGTTTTTTATACCCCTTGACAAACAAAGACACTATGCTCCTCCCACCTTTAGGTGGCTTTCTTAAACAGTTCCCTGCCTTCCCCCTTGAATGGTTAGTAACGCCCCCTCTGTTAGTGGGTTGACACTACATGATAATTCTAACATTTATACTGTGTTTGGGGTGAAATTCTTTAGTCATTATTCTTAAAATCCAAATTAATCTAACAGCACTTCAATGCGAGCTGTGGCAAGAAGGTTTGATGGTTCTGTCAGCGTAGTGTGCAGAGCATGGAGGCGCTACCAGGAGACAGGCCAGTACATCAGGAGACGTGGAGGAGGCCGTAGGAGGGCAACAACCCAGCAGCAGGACTGCTACCTCCGCCTTTGTGCAAGGAGGAGCAGGAGGAGCACTGCCAGAGCCCTGCAAAATGACCTCCAGCAGGCCACAAATGTGCATGTGATCAAATGGTCAGAAACAGACTCCATGAGGGTGGTATGAGGGCCCGACATCCACAGGTGGGGGTTGTGCTTACAGCCCAACACCGTGCAGGACGTTTGGCTTTTGCCAGAGAACACCAAGATTGGCAAATTCGCCACTGGCGCCCTGTGCTCTTCACAGATGAAAGCAGGTTCACACTGAGCACATGTGACAGACTTGACAGAGTCTGGAGACGCTGTGGAGAACGTTCTGCTGCCTGCAACATCCTCCAGCATGACCGGTTTGGCGATGGTCAGTCATGGTGTGGGGTGGCATTTCTTTGGGGGGCCGCACAGCCCTCCATGTGCTCGCCAGAGGTAGCCTGACTGCCATTAGGTACCGAGATGAGATCCTCAGACCCCTTGTGAGACCATATGCTGGTGCGGTTGGCCCTGGGTTCCTCCTAATGCAAGACAACGCTAGACCTCATGTGGCTGGAGTGTGTCAGCTGTTCCTGCAAGAGGAAGGCATTGATGCTATGGACTGGCCCGCCCGTTCCCCAGACCTGAATCCAATTGAGCACATCTGGGACATCATGTCTTGCTCCATCCACCAACGCCACGTTGCACCACAGACTGTCCAGGAGTTGGCGGATGCTTTAGTCCAGGTCTGGGAGGAGATCCCTCAGGAGACCATCCGCCATCTCATCAGGAGCATGCCCAGGTGTTGTAGGGAGGTCATACAGGCACGTGGAGGCCACACACACTACTGAGTCTCATTTTGACTTGTTTTAAGGACATTACATCAAAGTTGGATCAGCCTGTAGCGTGGTTTTCCACTTTAATTTTGAGGGTGACTCCAAATCCAGACCTCCATGGGTTGATAAATTTGATTTCCATTGATAATTTTTGTGTGATTTTGTTGTCAGCACATTCAACTATGTAAAGAAAAAAGTATTTAATAAGATTATTTCATTCATTCAGATCTAGGATGTGTTGTTTAAGTGTTCCCTTTATTTTTTTGAGCAGTGTATTTCTGCCCATATAAGACATGTCTATGTACTGGAAAGTTTGCTGTTACTTACAACAGTCATGCTAATCACGTTAGCGCACGTTAGCTCAACCGTCCCGTATACTCGACACCGATCCCGTAGAGGTTAAACACAAACAACCACTTTAGAAACACACAACCAGTATAGAAACACACAACCACTTTAGAAACACACAACCCATTTAGAAACACACAACCACTTTAGAAACACACAACCCATTTAGAAACACACAACCACTTTAGAAAGACACAGCCACTTTAGAAACACACAGCCACTTTAGAAACACACAACCACTTTAGAAACACACAACCACTTTAGAAACACACAACCCATTTAGAAACACACAACCACTTTAGAAACACACAACCCATTTAGAAACACACAACCCATTTAGAAACACACAACCACTTTAGAAACACACAACCCATTTAGAAACACACAACCCATTTAGAAACACACAACCACTTTAGAAACACACAACCACTTTAGAAACACACAACCACTTTAGAAACACACAACCCATTTAGAAACACACAACCACTTTAGAAACACACAACCCATTTAGAAACACACAACCCGTTTAAAACACACAACCACTTTAGAAACACACAACCACTTTAGAAACACACAACCCATTTAGAAACACACAACCCGTTTAGAAACACACAACCACTTTAGAAACACACAACCACTTTAGAAACACACAACCACTTTAGAAACACACAACCACTTTAGAAACACACAGCCACTTTAGAAACACACAACCACTTTAGAAACACACAACCACTTTAGAAACACACAACCCATTTAGAAACACACAACCACTTTAGAAACACACAACCACTTTAGAAACACACAGCCACTTTAGAAACACACAACCACTTTAGAAACACACAACCCGTTTAGAAACACACAACCACTTTAGAAACACACAGCCACTTTAGAAACACACAGCCACTTTAGAAACACACAACCACTTTAGAAACACACAACCACTTTAGAAACACACAACCACTTTAGAAACACACAACCCATTTAGAAACACACAACCCGTTTAGAAACGCACAACCACTTTAGAAACACACAACCACTTTAGAAACACACAACCACTTTAGAAACACACAACCACTTTAGAAACACATAACCACTTTAGAAACACACAACCACTTTAGAAACACACAACCACTTTAGAAACACACAACCACTTTAGAAACACATAACCAGTATAGAAACACATAACCACTTTAGAAACACACAACCAGTATAGAAACACACAACCACTTTAGAAACACACAACCACTTTAGAAACACACAACCACTTTAGAAACACATAACCAGTTAACAGGTGTGTAATGGATACTTACAGGATATACATGATGACACCTAGAGACCACGTCACATTATTTATCGTACTTCTTTGGTCCCAAAACCTCTTTAGCGAAACCAAAGCATGTCCGTTTCAGCAGCACGTTAGACCTCTTAGACGTATACAGGAGGTCCTCTGGCTAGAAGGAGGGAAGACGTATACAGGAGGTTCTCTGGCTAGAAGGAGGGAGAGAGAGAGAGATAGAGGGAAAGAGAGAGAGAGATAGAGGGAAAGAGAGAGAGAGCGAGAGAAGGGGGAGGGAGAGAGAGAGAGATAGAGGGAAAGAGAGAGAGCGAGAGAAGGGGGAGGTAGAGAGAGAGCGTGAGAAGGGGGAGGGAGAGAGGGGAGAGAGAGAGATAGAGGGAAAGAGAGAGAGAGCGAGAGAAGGGGGAGGGAGAGAGAGAGAGAGAGATAGAGGGAAAGAGAGAGAGAGCGAGAGAAGGGGGAGGGAGAGAGAGAGAGATAGAGGGAAAGAGAGAGAGAGCGAGAGAAGGGGGAGGGAGAGAGCGAGAGAGAGGGAAAGAGAGAGAGCGAGAGAAGGGGGAGGGAGAGAGAGAGCGTGAGAAGGGGGAGGGAGAGAGAGGGGAGAGAGAGAGATAGAGGGAAAGAGAGAGAGCGAGAGAAGGGGGAGGGAGAGAGAGAGCGTGAGAAGGGGGAGGGAGAGAGGGGAGAGAGAGAGATAGAGGGAAAGAGAGAGAGAGCGAGAGAAGGGGGAGGGAGAGAGAGAGCGTGAGAAGGGGGAGGGAGAGAGGGGAGAGAGAGAGATAGAGGGAAAGAGAGAGAGCGATAGAAGGGGGAGGGAGAGAGAGAGATGAGAGAGAGAGCGAGAGAAGGGGGAGGGAGAGAGAGAGATGAGAGAGAGCGAGAGAAGGGGGAGGGAGAGAGAGAGATAAAGAGAGAGAGAGAGAGAGAAGGGGGAGGGAGAGAGAGAGATGAGAGACCAGTTTCATATGGCTACAGGACGTGATCATACCTCTATCTATCTAGCTATATCTCTATCTATATACACTATCGTTCAAAAGTTTTGGGTCACTTAGAAATGTCCTTGTCCATTAAAATAACATCAAATTGATCAGAAATACAGTGTAGACATTGTTAATGTTGTAAATGGCTATTGTAGAAGGAAACGGCTGATTTTTAATGGAATATCTACATAGGCGGACAGAGGCCCATTATCAGCAACCATCAGTCCTGTGTTCCAATTGCACGTTGTATTTGCTAATCCAAGTTTATCATTTTAAAAGGCTAATTGATCATTAGAAAACCCTTTGCAATTATGTTAGCACAGCTGAAAACGGTTGTACTGATTAAAGAAGCAATAAAACTGGCCTTCTTGAGACTAGTTGAGTATCTGGAGCATCAGCAATTGTGGGTTCGATTACAGGCTCAAAATGGCCAGAAACAAATAACTTTCTTCTGAAACTCGTCAGTCTATTCTTGTTCTGAGAAATGAAGGCTATTCCATGCGAGAAATTGCCAAGAAACTGAAGATCTCGTACAACGCTGTGTACTACTCCCTTCACAGAACAGCGCAAACTGGCTCTAACCAGAATAGAAAGAGGAGTGGGAGGCCCCGGTGCACAACTGACCAAGAGGACAAATACATTAGTTTGAGAAACAGACGCCTCACAGGTCCTCAACTGGCAGCTTCATTAAATAGTACCCGCAAAACACCAGTCTCAACGTCAACAGTGAAGAGGTGACTCCGGGATGCTGACCTTCTAGGCAGAGTTGCAAAGAAAAAGCCATATCTCAGACTGGCCAATAAAAAGAAAGGATTAAGATGGGCAGTCTGAGATATGTCTTTTTCTTTGCAGCTCTGCCTAGAAGGTCAGCATCCCAGAGTCGCCTCTTCACTGTTGACCACAGACAGTTAGGGCTGATTTATCATAATAATAATAAATAATATGCCATTTAGCAGACGCTTTTATCCAAAGCGACTTACAGTCATGCGTGCATACATTTTTGTGTATGGGTGGTCCCGGGGATCGAACCCACTACCTTGGCGTTACAAGCGCCGTGCTCTACCAGCTGCTCTACCAGCTGAGCTACAGAGGACCATCATAATCATCTAATCTCGCTCCCTTGAAGTGTGGTTAACCACACACACAGCGCTCTTCACACTACAGATGAGTTTAAATGAAAGTGAGTGTGTTTGACACAAGAGTGTGTGTGTTTGACACAAGAGTGTGTGTGTGTGACCGGGGGTGACGAGGGGAGGGGGGTTGTTTACTGGAAAGCTGCCAGTGAGGGAGAACGGTCTCAGTCATTCAGAAAGACAGAGGGACGAAGAAAGAGAGTGATTGAAATTCAGAAGCCATCCTAGAGACCGCTCCATCTTAACTTCACCAGTCCAGCCATGTCAACATACAACCTCTAAAGACAGTTAAGAAATGGTTCAGACTTCTTGGAAATGCACTTTCTTCTAACATTGTAGTGTGATAGTTACGCAAGACCACTGGAAACTGCTGCTGCTCCGATGAGAGAGGAAGTCCCCAACTGACAGAGGTTAGCACTAACAGAGCGAGAGACAGGTTGCACGTGACCGTGTGAGAGGTAAAGGATGGTAAGTGGTTTGATTTCTCTCGTTTCCTATCGTTTCTCTCGCCTTGTTAGTGGAAACAGAACAGTCAGTGAAAACATATGACCTAACCTGGTTTAGGAGAAATGGGTCAGCTTCCATTAACTCAACAGGCCAGAACCCTAACCATTATTTAGGAGAAATGGGTCAGCTTCCATTAACTCAACAGGCCAGAACCCTAACCATTATTTAGGAGAAATGGGGAAGCTTCCTTTATTTAACTCAACAGGCCAGAAAATGAATTTACTATAAACTAAGCCAAGCCAGTTCAGACAGAAAACTCAAGTGTTTACATCGGCTGATAGCATCAGCTGATATTGCACCAACTAGATTCAAAGAATAATGTCCTACCTTCAAAACAGCGGTGTATTTTAAATTGACCTGCTCGTGAGTTGCTGCTGGAACTATTGCTGCTGTAATACACAGTGCTATGAAAAAGGATTTGCCCCCTTTCTAATTTTCTCTTCTTTTGCATATTTGTGATACTGAATGTTATCAGATCTCCAACCAAAACCTAATATTAGATAAAGGGAACATAAGTGAACAAATAACACAACAATTACATATTTATTTCATAAACAAAGTTATGCAACACCCAATTCCCCTGTGTGAAAAAGTAATTTCCTCCTTACACTCAATAACTGGTTGTGCCACCTTTAGCTGCAATGACTCCAACCAAATGCTTCCTGTAGTTGTTGATCAGTCTCTCACGTCGCTGTGGAGGAATTTTGGCCCACTCTTCCATGCAGAACTGCTTTTAACTCAGTGACATGTGGGTTTTCAAGCATGAACTGCTCGTTTCAAGTCCTGCCACAACATCTCAATTGGGATTAGGTCTGGACTTTGACTAGGTCATTCCAAAACATCCAATTTGTTGCTTTTTAGCAATTTTCATGTAGACTAGATTGTGTGTTTTGGATCATTGTCTTGCTGCATGACCCAGCTGCGCTTCAGCTTCAGCTCACAGACGGATGGTCTGACATTCTCCTGAATAATTCTCTGATACAGAGCAGAATTCATGGTTCCTTCTATTAAGGCAAGTCGTCCAGGTCCTGAGGCAGCAAAGCATCCCCAAACCATCACACCACCACCACCACCATGCTTGACCTTTGGTATGATGTTCTTACTGTGGAATGCAGTGTTTGGTTTTCGCCAGGCATAATAGGACCCATCTCGTCCAAAAAGTTGACTCAAGTTTGCCATAAAGCACCTGGATGATCATCAAGACTCTTGGAAGAACGTTCTATGGACAGATGATTCAAAAGTATAACTTTTTGGACGACATGGTTCCAGTAATGTCTGGCGAAAACCAAACACTGCATTCCACAGTAAGAACATCATACCAAAGGTCAAGCATGGGAAGTGGAGCCTGCGAGAAGAGCCCTGTGGTTTCAGGCTATTCGGTGTGGGAAATTAGAGCCCTGTGGCTTCAGGCTATTCGGCGTGGGAAATTAGAGCCCTGTGGTTTCAGGCTATTCGGCGTGGGAAATTAGAGCCCTGTGGCTTCAGGCTATTCGGCGTGGGAAATTAGAGCCCTGTGGCTTCAGGCTATTCGGCGTGGGAAATTAGAGCCCTGTGGCTTCAGGCTATTCGGCGTGGGAAATTAGAGCCCTGTGGCTTCAGGCTATTCGGCGTGGGAAATTAGAGCCCTGTGGCTTCAGGCTATTCGGCGTGGGAAATTAGAGCCCTGTGGCTTCAGGCTATTCGGCGTGGGAAATTAGAGCCCTGTGGCTTCAGGCTATTCGGCGTGGGAAATTAGAGCCCTGTGGCTTCAGGCTATTCGGCGTGGGAAATTAGAGCCCTGTGGCTTCAGGCTATTCGGCGTGGGAAATTAGAGCCCTGTGGCTTCAGGCTATTCGGCGTGGGAAATTAGAGCCCTGTGGCTTCAGGCTATTCGGCGTGGGAAATTAGAGCCCTGTGGCTTCAGGCTATTCGGCGTGGGAAATTAGAGCCCTGTGGCTTCAGGCTATTCGGCGTGGGAAATTAGAGCCCTGTGGCTTCAGGCTATTCGGCGTGGGAAATTAGAGCCCTGTGGCTTCAGGCTATTCGGCGTGGGAAATTAGAGCCCTGTGGCTTCAGGCTATTCGGCGTGGGAAATTAGAGCCCTGTGGCTTCAGGCTATTCGGCGTGGGAAATTAGAGCCCTGTGGCTTCAGGCTATTCGGCGTGGGAAATTCCCTCTGCTGCAGCACCTATTTCCTCTGCTGCAGCACCTATTTCCTCTGCTGCATCAACTATTCTTGCAAAAATGTCTGCTGCTGCAACTATAGCTTATTCTGCTGCAACTATTGCTGCTGTAACTATTTCTGCATCAACTATTTCTGCTGCTGTAACTATTACACACACACACACACTTCCTGCTGCTGTAACTTTTACACACACACACACTTCCTGCCCTGGTGAAGCAGGGCGACGCCCTACGGTGAAACTCCAACTCCCTCCGAGCCTTTGCACAGTCCGTTAGCATCTTCACACAGACACACAGACACACAGACACACAGACACACAGACACAGACACACAGACACAGACACAGACACACAGACACACAGACACAGACACACAGACACAGACACACAGACACACAGACACACTGACACAGACACACAGACACACTGACACACTGACACAGACACACAGACACACTGACACACTGACACAGACACGTTATCATTAGTACACTTGTTTGATTGCACTGTTAACCCAAAACTTTGCACAATCTAGGAGCATCTGGAGAGAGATACATCCACATTACCATTATTACCACAGCACTCTGGGCCAAGTCATAAGGAAAGCTTCTATCTATGAGAGGCAGTATAGTCTGGTATAGTCTGGTATGATCAGGCTCTGATCAGTCCCTACACCCAAACGAGGGCATTGCGTTCATCCACCTCTGGCCTGCTGGCTCCCCTTCCTCTGCGGAAGCATAGTTCCCGCTCAGCCCAGTCAAAACTGTTCGCTGCTCTGGCACCCCAATGGTGGAACAAGCTCCCTCACGACGCCAGGACAGCGGAGTCACTCACCACCTTCCGGAGACATTTGAAACCCCACCTCTTTAAGGAATACCTGGGATAGGATAAAGTAATCCTTCTACCCCCCCCCCCCAAATTGTAAAGTGGTTATCCCACTGGCTATAGGGTGAACGCACCAATTTGTGAGTCGCTCTGGCTAAGAGCGTCTGCTAAATGACGTTAATGTGCCCTTGAGCAAGGCACTTAACCCTAATTGCTCCTGTAAGTCGCTCTGGATAAGAGCGTCTGCTAAATGACTAAAATGTAAATGTAAATGTAATAGAGAGAGCAGTATCTGTGTTAGTGGTGTGGTGGCACCCTCTCTAGGTGGCAGTCAGTCATTACAGCTGGGTTAGAACTGCCTTCTGTGTGATATTTTGGTCACAGATCCTTCCCTTTAAGAGACTGGGAAGACAGGGAGGGAAGACAGGGAGGAGAACGAGTAGAGAGCGAGAGAGAGAATAGAGAGCGAGAGAGAGAGAGAGAGAGAGAGAGAGAAAAGAGAGAGAATAGAGAGAGAGAGAGAGAGAAGAGAGAGAGATAAGAGAGAGAGAGAATAAAGAGAGAGAGAGAGAGAAGAGAGAAGAGAGAGAGAGAGACTAGAGAGAGAGAGAGAAGAGAGAGAGAAAGAGAGAGAGAATAGAGAGAGAAAGAGAGAGAGAATAGAGAGAGAGAGAGAGAGAGAGAGAGAGAGAGAGAGAGAGAGAGAGAGAGAGAGAGAGAGAGAGAGAGAGAGAGAGAGAGAGAGAGAGAGAGAGAGAGAGAAGAGAGAGAGAGAGAGAGAGAGAGAGAGAGAGAGAGAGAGAGAGAGAGAGAGAGAGAGAGAGAGAGAGAGAGAGAGAGAGAGAGAGAGAGAGCGAGAGAGAGAGAGAAGAGAGAGAGAATAGAGAGAGAGAGAGAGAGAGAAGAGAGAGAGAGCGAGAGAGAGAGGAGAGAGAGAGCGAGAGAGAGAGAGAGAGAGAGAGAGAGAGAGAGAATAGAGAGAGAGAGCGAGAGAGAGAGAGAGAGAGAGAATAGAGAGAGAGCGAGAGAGAGAGAGAGAGAGAATAGAGAGAGAGCGAGAGAGAGAGAGAGAATAGAGAGAGAGAGCGAGAGAGAGAGAATAGAGAGAGAGAGCGAGAGAGAGAGAGCGAGAGAGAATAGAGAGAGAGTGAGAGAGAGAGAGAGAGAGAGAGAGAGAGAGAGAGAGAGAGAGAGAGAGAGAGAGAATAGAGAGAGAGAGCGAGAGAGAGAGAGAGAGAGAGAGAGAGAGAGAGAGAGAGAGAGAGAGAGAGAGAGAGAGAGAGAAGAGAGAGAGATAAGAGAGAGAGAGAGAGAATAGAGAGAGAGCGAGAGAGAGAGAGAGAGAGTGGGAATATCTGACCACTGATTTTTAATGGAACTCAACTTTAAGCAGAATATTTCAGTTTTAGTCTCTATTGTTTTCCTCTGGTCTTCTCCTGTCCACATATTACCTTACATTTTGTGAACTTCATTCTGATGTTGCAGTACAGTCGTGGTCAAAAGTTTTGAGAATGACACAAATACTAATTTTCACAAAGTCTGCTGCCTCAGTTTTGATGATGGCAATTTGCATATACTCCAGAATGTCATGAAGAGCGATCAGATCAATTGCAATTAATTGCAAAGTCCCTCTTTGCCATGAAAATGAACTTAATCCCCAAAAAACATTTCCACTGCATTTCAGCCCTGCCACAAAAGGCCATCAGTGATTCTCTCATTAACACAGGTGAGAGTGTTGACGAGGACAAGGCTGGAGATCACTCTGTCATGCTGATTGAGTTAGAATAACAGACTGGGAGCTTTAAAAGGAGGATAGTGCTTGAAATCATTGTTCTTCCTCTGTTAACCATGGTTACCTGCAAGGAAACACGTGCCGTCATCATTGCGTTGCACAAAAAGGGCTTCACAGGCAAGGATATTGCTGCTAGTAAGATTGCACCTAAATCAACCATTTATCGGATCATCAAGAACTTCAAGGAGAGAGGATCAATTGTTGTGAAGAAGGCATCAGGGCGCCCAAGAAAGTCCAGCAAGAGCCAAGACCGTCTCCTAAAGTTGATTCAGCTGCGGGATCGGGGCACCACCAGTGCAGAGCTTGCTCAGGAATGGCAGCAGGCAGGTGTGAGTGCATCTGCACGCACAGTGAGGCGAAGACTTTTGGAGGATGGCCTGGTGTCAAGAAGGGCAGCGAGGAAGCCACTTCTCAACAGGAGAAACATCAGGGACAGACTGATATTCTGCAAAAGGTACAGGGATTGGACTGCTGAGGACTGGGGTAAAGTCATTTTCTCTGATGAATCCCCTTTCCGATTGTTTGGGGCATCCGGAAAACACCTTGTTCGGAGAAGACAAGGTGAGCGCTACCATCAGTCCTGTGTCATGCCAACAGTAAAGCATCCTGAGACCATTCATGTGTGGGGTTGCTTCTCAGCCAAGGGAGTGGGCTCACTCACAATTTTGCTTAAGAACACAGCCATGAATAAAGAATGGCACCAACACATCCTCCGAGAGCAACTTCTCCCAACCATCCAAGAACAGTTTAGTGACGACCAATGCCTTTTCCAGCATGATGGAGCACCTTGCCATAAGGCAAAAGTGATAACTAAGTGGCTCGGGGAACAAAACATCGACATTTTGGGTCCATGGCCAGGAAACTCCCCAGACCTTAATCCCATTGAGAACTTGTGGTCGATCCTCAAGAGGCGGGTGGACAAACAAAAACCCACAAATTCTGACGAACTCCAAGCATTGATTATGCAAGAATGGGCTGCCATCAGTCAGGATGTGGCCCAGAAGTTAATTGACAGCATGCCAGGGCGGATTGCAGAGGTCTTGAAAAAGAAGGGTCAACACTGCAAATATTGACTCTTTGCATAAACTTAATGTAATTGTCAATAAAAGCCTTTGACACTTATGGAATGCTTGTAATTACACTTCAGTATACCATAGTAACATCTGACAAAATATCTAAAAACACTGAAGCAGCAAACTTTGTGAAGACCAATACTTGTGTCATTCTCAAAACTTTTGACCATGACTGTAGATTCAGATCACTTCCCAAACCTTGACCATTAGGGGAAGGCATGCTGATCTTAGTAAATGATCTAGGTTCAGATCACATGTCCAGTGTGATAATAGAAACTGTTATCTAGTCAGGGATATATTCTATCCTCCTCTCTCTCCTTCTCCCCCCCTTACAGTCTCTCTCTCTCTCCTTCTCCTCCCTCTTCCAGTGTCTCTCTCTCTCCTTCTCCCCCCTCTTCCACTATCTCTCTCTCTCTCTCCTTCTCCCCCCCTTCCAGTATTTCTCTCTCTCCTTCTCCCCCCTCTTCCAGTATCTCTCTCTCCGTCTCCCCCTCTCTCAGTATCTCTCTCTTTCTCCTCCCTCTTCCAGTGTCTCTCTCTCCTTCTCCTCCCTCTTCCAGTGTCTCTCTCTCCTTCTCCTCCCTCTTCCAGAGTCTCTCTCTCTCCTTCTCCTCCCTCTTCCAGTGTCTCTCTCTCCCCTTCTCCTCACTCTTCCAGTATCTCTCTCTCTCTCCTTCTCCCCCCTCTTCCAGTGTGTCTCTCTCTCTCTCCTTCTCCTCCCTCTTCCAGTGTCTCTCTCTCTCTCTCCTTCTCCCCCCTCTTCCAGTGTCTCTCTCTCTCCTTCTCCCCCCTCTTCCAGTATCTCTCTCTCTCTCCCCTTCTCCTCCCTCTTCCAGTATCTCTCTCTCTCTCTCTCTCTCTCTCTCTCTCTCTCTCTCTCTCTCTCCCCTTCTCCTCCCTCTTCCAGTATCTCTCTCTCCTTCTCCTTCTCCCCCCTCTTCCAGTGTCTCTCTCTCTCTCTCTCTCTCTCTCTCTCTCCTCCCTCTTCCAGTATCTCAATCTATCCCTGTAATGTCATGTCATGTCATAGTATTGTGTGGACCAGGGGAGAGTTAGTAGATGTGGTTTGCTGCCACGGAGTCTACATTCCGTTATGTCAGAGTAGATTACTGATGTTGATCTCAGAAATGATTGATGGACAGGATATAGTGACAGGGGTAAAGGGTAATAACATCAAAGAAAGGGAGTGCCCATGGAGGGTTACCAGATGTTCGTGGAGAGACTTGTAACAGAGTGTATATATAGAGAGAGACTTGTAACAGAGTGTATATATAGAGAGAGACTTGTAACAGAGTGTATATGTAGAGAGAGTGGATCTTTGTTCTGGAGTTAGGAAGTTGGGAGAGGCAGGGCCATGTCCTCCTTCTGTTATAACTAACCATGGTACATATTAAAATACTAATATGAACTCCCCATCAGAAGTGTCTAAGTACATCCTTACATTCGTAATCACTTGATACCCTATAAACTCATCATAACAGATTGGCTTCTAAACGAACAGGATGCAGTTCACAGCCGAACTAACAGGTAAGCAGACTTTAATTTTTTTGATTATGTCAAATTCTGCTTATCTGTGGTAAGGCTTGGCTGTAACGGACGGTTAAAATTCAATATTTTTTAAAAGGGGGACGATGAGTGGTGTTGAGTTGTATAGAAGGGATGTAAGGATAATTATTAAATTAGACAATAACAGGGTGCTACGATTCTAAGAAGGGTTCGTTCAGAGTAATGACTAAAAAACAACAGAGATGAAGGAGAATGGGTGTAACAATCCTCCCCCCTCTTCCAGTGTGTCTCTCTCTCTCCTTCTCCCCCCTCTTCCAGTGTGTCTCTCTCTCTCTCCTTCTCCCCCCTCTTACAGTCTCTCTCTCTCTCTCCTTCTCCCCCCTCTTCCAGTGTCTCTCTCTCTCTCTCCTTCTCCCCCTCTTACAGTCTCTCTCTCTCTCTCCTTCTCCTCCCTCTTCCAGTCTCTCTCTCTCTCTCTCCTTCTCCCCCCTCTTACAGTCTCTCTCTCTCTCTCCTTCTCCCCCCTCTTCCAGTGTCTCTCTCTCTCTCTCCTTCTCCTCCTCCTCTTACAGTCTCTCTCTCTCTCTCCTTCTCCCCCCTCTTCCAGTGTCTCTCTCTCTCTCTCCTTCTCCTCCCTCTTCCAGTGTCTCTCTCTCTCTCTCCTTCTCCCCCCTCTTACAGTCTCTCTATCTCTCTCCTTCTCCTCCCTCTTCCAGTGTCTCTCTCTCTCTCCTTCTCCCCCCTCTTACAGTCTCTCTCTCTCTCTCCTTCTCCCCCCTCTTCCAGTGTCTCTCTCTCTCTCTCCTTCTCCTCCCTCTTCCAGTGGGTGTAACAATAGTGGGCGTAGGGTCTTTTAATGTGTACTACGATAACATAGGTCAGAGGTTCGAGTCCTCAACATGACGAGATTATACAATGTACGACATGGAATAGAATAAGGTATTTTGGTGTAGGTTCGAGGCCTACGGTTGAAGGTTAAAATTCTTTGGTTGAAGCTTACAGTCCTTAGTAAAAAAGACAATACTAAAAAGGTTAAAAGTTGTGAGGTTCAAGTCCTCAGCTGACTTAGGGATAAATATTAGAGCCCTTTATCATTATGGTTCGAGGCCATGAATGTTAGAGCCCTTTATCATTATGGTTCGAGGCCATGAATGTTAGAGCCCTTTACCATTATGGTTCGAGGCCATGAATATTAGAGCCCTTTATCATTATGGTTCGAGGCCATGAATGTGAGAGCCCTTTATCATTATGGTTCGAGGCCATGAATGTTAGCGCCCTTTACCAATATAGTTCGAGGCCATGAATGTTAGAGCCCTTTATCATTATGGTTCGAGGCCATGAATGTTTAAGAGTTTGATCAAGGATATGGTTTGAGGCCATGAATGTTAGAGCCCTTTATCATTATGGTTCGAGGCCATGAATGTTTAAGAGTTTGATCAAGGATATGGTTCGAGGCCATGAATGTTTAAGAGTTTGATCAAGGATATGGTTTGAGGCCATGAATATTTAAGAGTTTGATCAAGGATATGGTTTGAGGCCATGAATATTTAAGAGTTTGATCAAGGATATGGTTTGAGGCCATGAATATTTAAGAGTTTGATCAAGGATATGGTTTGAGGCCATGAATATTTAAGAGTTTGATCAAGGATATGGTTTGAGGCCATGAATATTTAAGAGTTTGATCAAGGATATGGTTTGAGGCCATGAATATTTAAGAGTTTGATCAAGGATATGGTTTGAGGCTATGAATATTTAAGAGTTTGATCAAGGATATGGTTTGAGGCCATGAATATTTAAGAGTTTGATCAAGGATATGGTTTGAGGCCATGAATGTTTAAGAGTTTGATCAAGGATATGGTTTGAGGCCATGAATGTTTAAGACTACTGTGGTAGAACATTATAAAATGAGGAGAGAATTAGATGTGAATTACTCAAAACGGCCAGGAGATGGAGCCAATGCAATGTAACATATTGAATCATAGCACCAAAACGAAAAATAGGAACTACATTTTAATACAGATCAGGATGGGGATTTTATTTAGGTGTTTAATTACTAATAAGTGCATGAACTAATAGCAGTAATGAATGGCCAGCTTAGTAGACCGTTATCGGAAAAAAAACTGTCACTATTAAAAGTACAGCGGAGTTTCATTTAAGAGAGAGACAGGAAGTGACGAAATGATTACAGGAAAATCCGCAGTTAGAATAAGTATTTTGTAAAAATAATGTAAAGTTAAGTAATTGAATGGGACAACATGGGCTATCTTCTGAACAAAGAGCAGAAGGTAATTTGAATCTGAGGGGTGCATAATAAGTTGTAAAAATGGGTATAATAATTTGATATAAGTTTGGATAAGAAGTTAGAATATATAACATAATTAATTCATAGAATATCAAGGAGTGGTATGGAGATTGTGAGGTTATTTTAGAGAGTAGTAGAAAGGTCTGTATTTTCTGGGCAGGCAGAGCAGTGTCCGGTAAATTACAGTCTATGTTTTTGGTACGCTGGGAAAATGTTTGAAGAAGTGATTTGTGTCGATTAAGAATTGGTTAAAAACACCACAAAGGGATTATTTGATGTGAGCACCTAGACGTTTCTAACGCTATATATGTATTAACTTGCTCACCCAAACGTAGACGTACGTAATTAATATGGGTTTTCTAAGTTTGTACCGTTGTTGGATCACGTGATAGAGATAAGGTTTAAGGAATAAACTGACCATAAGTCATGTGGTTATAGACGTAATGTATAATATAGTACAAAGCCAATTTAGGGGTTCCATTGCACTAATTATCAGGGTAGAGCTAACGTAGTGAAGTGAAGGTACTTCATTTTGTATCAGAGGGTAAGATGAAAAATCATTGTAATTGAGCTATTTGTGGAATTTATTTCTCATTTCAATGGCATAGAGTAACATCTGTATTTATGAGTGTAATTCAACTGATGGTATGTGTTGCTTGAACGGGTACCTCGGAGTGTTTGGTACCTCGGAGTGTTGCTTGAACGGGTACCTCGGAGTGTTTGGTACCTCGGAGTGTTGCTTGAACGGGTACCTCGGAGTATTTGGTTTGGTGATGTTGAATGGAAGATTTGAAGCGTGCGTGGTTTAAATAGAAAGACTCACTTATTTAACAGATGTGGAGGTAGTAATATTGTGTGGTAGTAATATTGTGTGGTAGTAATATTGTGTGGTAGTAATATTGCGTGGTAGTAATATTGCGTGGTAGTAATATTGTGTGGTAGTAATATTGTGTGGTAGTAATATTGTGTGGTAGTAATATTGTGTGGTAGTAATATTGTGTGGTAGTAATATTGCGTGGTAGTTGTGTGGTAGTAATATTGTGTGGTAGTAATATTGTGTGGTAGTAATATTGCGTGGTAGTTGTGTGGTAGTAATATTGTGTGGTAGTAATATTGTGTGGTAGTAATATTGCGTGGTAGTAATATTGTGTGGTAGTAATATTGTGTGGTAGTTGTGTGGTAGTAATATTGTGTGGTAGTAATATTGTGTGGTAGTAATATTGTGTGGTAGTAATATTGCGTGGTAGTAATATTTTTGCGCCTAAGGGTTGGCTAGATTAAACGATTGAGAATGGTGGCGCAATGTCTATAAATAAATTGAATATTGATACTCTGGATATAAATTCAAAATATGATGGTAAACTAAAGCAAGTGTTTGGTGTTACTTCTAGCCTACTTAGAAAGGATATTTACCTAGATCTGATGTATTCTGATAATGGAGGAGCGGTGGTTTCATATGAGCTGTGGCTCTGATCTTAGTTGATTACAGGGGAAATAGAATGTAGTTTAGGATGCACAGAGAAGCGAATGTCTTATATTCATGGGAAGTGAAGGAAGGGAACATGGGAATATTAAATAAACACTAGGGATAATGTAGCTTTGTTAGATAAACTGAACATACATGACGTTACTACAGCAATTTAGGATGGTTAATGTTGTTACGTTAATTTTTAAACCCTATGATAGAGGGAAATGTAGAACGCTGTTTGAAAATGTGTTATTTGGTCTGCTAGTAAAAAAAATGGAAGAATTTCCATGTTTTTGTCTGCGGGTGTTAACCATTGGGGCTCGCTTAAACGTGAGAGCGCTGTAAGGGACATTATGGCTTACGTTAGGTGTACAAGGATCAATGGTTGCTGTGGAGAAGGAAGTCATAGGGGGTTGAATGTTTGGTGTGAAAGGGCTAGCTAGTTAGTGGTGCGAACTAGTGACGTTTAGAGTGGTGACGTAACTTGCTATGCGACGTGGAAGTAGTTGTTTAACGTGCTTTGCGAGGACCGCGGATTCTGTGGAGCGACGGGGTAATGGTGTTTCGATGGTGAATGTTGTCGATGTGTGTAGAAGGTCCCTGGTTCAAGCCCAGGAAGGGACAGAGAGCAAAACTTTTACATTGATGCTACTGACCTAGATCACTAGGTGAACTGATAACATTATGTGAAAGTGATGGTCTTACCAACACATAGGGAATAGGATAATGTGTTAAAGTTGCATATCTGTGAATAGACGTTTTGTTAGTTTTGACTATAACTTCACAATAGTTTATATTCTGTTACGTTATATGGAAAGTTAGAGATAGAGAATAATAGATATTGTAGGGTTTACAAAGTAAGTAAGTTAATTGGGTGATGAGACATGTTGAATTGATGTTGAATTGGATTGTTTAATAAGACTGGTATTAAAATAATTATTTATATTTAGGTGAATGAAAATATGTTATTAGGTAGTAGTGATTGGTGGAGAAAATGTACTAATGACATGATTTCGTAAGATGGTGAAAGGAAGTAGTGATAGTTGGGCTATATTGACATATGTAGGAAGCATTGGGATGATATGAAGACCAGGTCTAGATGGGTGAATATGGAACGTTATTTGATAATTGGTACTTATTATTATTACATGATATAGTTTGTTTAAAAAACAGTGAGTTATGCAGACAGTTCATTAATTCTAAAAACGATAGTCTGTTTATGGTATGTTGAACAATGGGAGATAGTTCTTACTATTAGGATGACGGATTAAGTAAACATTTTTTGTAAGTTATGAAGTTATTAAACAATAGGTTTATATTTGAAAACATCAATGCAACAGGCTGTGATGATTAAATTACTAGAAAGGGGTTATAGGTTTATATTAGAAGGTGTAGTGAACTTAATGAAACGTGGTATTATCTAGTGTCTTCTGAATGGGAGTTTTTTTTTTCCAGGGTTGATGGAAGTCTCCTATAGCATTATGTTAAGGGGAGAGGAGGAGACAACGTGTCAAACAATTTTTAAATAGATGCCTGGGATAAAATATCAAGTCTTACTGACGCAGAGTACGTGATTGTATTGGCTAATGAATGAAATATGACATTTACAGGGGTGACAGGAACAATAGAGGGGGAGACAGATTTTCCTATGGTGTTGATCAAGTAAACGATAATGGATCATTTGATATGGGATCACATGGAGCAGATTTAGGGGTTTAATAATAATTGTGATATTTAAAGAGGATAAAGTATGAAGAGTAATCAATTAAAAATAATAATTGTATACTCAAGGAATTTTGAGTGGTTTTCATCTTTTGAGAGATTTTATACAATGTTGTTATGGAGTGGTTATGAGGAATTACATTGGAACAAACAATTATTGATGAGATAGGACTATGTATATCTGTATCATGTTTTGTTGTGTACTTATTATCTTTGGATTACTGATTGTAATTGAATGTTAATGACATGTGGTCCTCTGTAGCTCAATTGGTAGAGCATGGCGCTTGTAACGGCAGGGTAGTGGGTTCGATCCCCGGGACCACCCATACGTAAAAATGTATGCACACATGACTGTAAGTCGCTTTGGATAAAAGCGTCTGCTGAATGGCATATTATTATTATTATTATGTATAATTTCTCTTCCAGGAGAAAGGGGATTTCCTTATCTCATTGGAATGTTGCCCAGGGCTAGGGGGAGCAGTTTAGTGGAGTTAGGCAGTATTAGGTCATAAAAGGGAGCTACCAAATTAAGTAAGGCCTAGCTATTTTTGTTTGTTGTTTTTCAATGGGGGTTTTCAAATAAACACACCTAGTATGATGTTTATAAAGGGTTGTTATTTTGATTTTAGGTGGTTTTCAACAGGTCAAAGGTGATAAGTCTTAAAGGAGCACACAGTGAATTTTATGAAGTTTAAAAAAAAATGTTTACTTCGTTTTGGGTATACACATGATTTCTTATGAGAAGAAATGTCATGAGGACTTAATGTACACAACATTTATTTAAAAAAAATAATGTTGGTAATGATTAGTATACTATAGAATGGAACAGTTTGTTGAATGATTTTAATGACCTCTGAACTCTGTTCTGACTTTCTAGTGTGAATTGATCATCCACACTGGTAATTCTAAAGGAATGAGAGGAGGACTTTAAGATAGTTTATTTTACCGAGTTGAGGATAATTTATAATACTGAAAAGTGTGAAGAAGTTTCTAATTTGGTAATAATATATATGATTCGAACCATAAAATAATAAAAGAGAGAGAGAAAGCTTTCCCTGAATGAGGGATACCTGTTGCTAGGGATACCTGTTGCCAGGGATACCTGTTGCTAGGGATACCTGTTGCTAGGGATACCTGTTGCTAGGGATACCTGTTGCTAGTTAATTGTACTAATCTTGGATTACTTTACTTTAGAAGTAAGTTGAGGTATTATCAAATGTCATTTTAATTTAATTTTTATTATGGTTTAATAAACAATGTTGGTGTTTTGTTTTTGAAAGCATGAATCACGTTGTGACTTATGTGTTCAGAAGAGGGGGTAGTAATGATGGTAAGAGGATTTATTTGGACATTTGCATATTGTATTAAGAATATGAGCAGTAGTATTCAATGTGTTATGGGTTAGATTAAATGTTTTAGGTGAAAATGTATTTGTGGTATAAGGTAGAATGTAGTGGAGGCATGTCTATGGAAAGAGTGACTATAACAAGATGCAAGAATGTGCCCTTCCTAATAGAGGCTTTTCCTGACTGATTGATAAGAAGACAGTGTAAAGTAGCATATTGTGTCTCAACTAACAATGTTCTGAAGTTTTTTTTCAAAAAAGGTGAAGGCTTCTTGGCAAGAACTAAGAGGAGAATCTGGGCATTTTCTGTGCATGGGAGACTGTGACAGTAAAGGATTACAGAAGTAAGAGCTGGACAGAATCTAGGTGGAGGGGTTGGTACTAGGTGTTGCTGGCTACCTCAATGGAGGTGACAGTAGTAGCAGAGAGAGATTTGTGCATATATTCGTCCCACGGTAGGAGTGTTAAATAATAAGATGGAACTGCCACTGTGGAGCTGGTTTTGTTTTTGTTTTTGTTTTTGTGTCTGTGTGTCGTTGCAGCAATGAATCTTGGCTTCCATATTGGTGCGATGAAAGAAGGATGTTACACAGAGCGATGTGAACAGAAATTGGGAAGTATATTAGAAATTGGTATTAAGAATAATTGTTAAAACATAATAATTTGTCATATGGTAAATGATTGTATGGATTTATTGGATTAGAAATTAATTAAATCAATTAAACTGTTATGTTTGTCTTCTAGTGAGGTAAATACAGATGGTATCTTGATGCATAGCAGGGATAATTTGGCCTAGCATGGTGTGAACCTAAATAAGTAAAAGTAACAAACGTTGAACCGGCTGAAGATGAATATCAGAGGCGTTGAAGATGTTTTTGTAAAATACCACTTCTACATGCAACTGGTCTACAACAAACAATCGAAGATATCAAGGGATTTTCTCATGTTTTTAACTCGAAGGAGTGGGAAAGGAGTCCACCATTGAGTGAGAATGGAGAAGGATATGTTCAAATGCAACATTTTTAATGATGTGGGCATAATGGTTGGCAAATGGACAAGACAATGAGGTTGTGGAGTTGGTGGTGACTCGAATGAGACATTGTGGTCCTCTGTAGCTCAGCTGGTAGAGCACGGCGCTTGTAACGCCAAGGTAGTGGGTTCGATCCCCGGGACCACCCATACACACACAAAAAATGTATGCACGCATGACTGTAAGTCGCTTTGGATAAAAGCGTCTGTTAAATGGCATATTATTATTATTATTGTAGTTGTGACATTGTCATGGGCAAGTCATTTTGAACTATGAAGCTGTCTGAAGAACATAATGAAGAGACGCCAGAAGATTTAAGTGCCAGAGAAAGAGGGGTTGCTTAGATGTATTGATAATAAAAGTGGGTTTATATAAATTTGCTAATTTGGGTAGTAGGTACAGTGGGGAGAACAAGTATTTGATACACTGCCAATTTTGCAGGTTTTCCTACTTACAAAGCATGTAGAGGTCTGTAATTTGTATCATAGTTACACTTCAACTGTGAGAGACGGAATCTAAAACAAAAATCCAGAAAATCACATTGTATGATTTTTTAGTAATTAATTTCAATTTTATTCCATGACATAAGTATTTGATCACCTACCAACCAGTAAGAATTCCGGCTCTCACAGACCTGTTAGTTTTTCTTTAAGAAGCCCCCTTGTTCTCCACTCATTACCTGTATTAACTGCACCTGTTTGAACTCGTTACCTGTATAAAAGACACCTCTCCACACACTCAATCAACCGACTCCAACCTCTCCACAATGGCCAAGACCAGAGAGCTGTGTAAGGACATCAGGGATAAAATTGTAGACCTGCACAAGGCTGGGATGGGCTACAGGACAATAGGCAAGCAGCTTGGTGAGAAGGCAACAACTGTTGGCGCAATTATTAGAAAATGGAAGAAGTTCAAGATGACGGTCAATCATCCTCGGTCTGGGGCTCCATGCAAGATCTCACCTCGTGGGGCATCAATGATCATGAGGAAGGTGAGGGATCAGCCCAGAACTACACGGCAGGACCTGGTCAATGACCTGAAGAGAGCTGGGACCACAGTCTCAAAGAAAACCATTAGTAACACACTACGCCGTCATGGATTAAAATCCTACAACGCACGCAAGGTCCCCCTGCTCAAGCCAGCGCATGTCCAGGCCCGTCTGAAGTTTGCCAACGACCATCTGGATGATCCAGAGGAGGAATGGGAGAAGGTCATGTGGTCTGATGAGACAAAAATAGAGCTTTTTGGTCTAAACTCCACTCGCCGTGTTTGGAGGAAGAAGAAGGAAGCAACCCCAAGAACATCATCCCAACTGTGAAGCATGGAGGTGGAAACATCATTCTTTGGGGATGCTTTTCTGCAAAGGGGACAGGACGACTACACCGTATTGAGGGGAGGATGGATGGGGCCATGTATCGCGAGATCTTGGCCAACCACCTCCTTCCCTCAGTAAGAGCATTGAAGATGGGTCGTGGCTGGGTCTTCCAGCATGACAACGACCCGAAACACACAGCCAGGGCAACTAAAGAGTGGCTCCGTAAGAAGCATCTCAAGGTCCTGGAGTGGCCTAGCCAGTCTCCAGACCTGAACCCAATAGAAAATCTTTGGAGGGAGCTGCAAGTCCGTATTGCCCAGCGACAGCCCCGAAACCTGAAGGATCTGGAGAAGGTCTGTATGGAGGAGTGGGCCAAAATCCCTGCTGCAGTGTGTGCAAACCTGGTCAAGACCTACAGGAAACGTATGATCTCTGTAATTGCAAACAAAGGTTTCTGTACCAAATATTAAGTTCTGCTTTTCTGATGTATCAAATACTTATGTCATGCAATAAAATGCAAATGAATTACTTAAAAATCATACAATATAATTTCCTGAATTTTGTCATAGTGTACCTATGATAAAAATTACAGACCTCTACATGCTTTGTAAGTAGGAAAACCTGCAAAATCGGCAGTGTATCAAATACTTGTTCTCCCCACTGTATATAAACTGCTAAATTAATAGTATTAAGAATGCATTGAGATAAACAGTAAACAGTCTCATTAGTTTTGGGTTCGACTATGATCTGTAAACAGTCTCATTAGTTTTGGGCTAGACTATGATCTGTAAATGTCTACTACCCTTTTTAAAAAGTTGTTGATGAATGAAATTAGCACTGTTTCAGAACTTGGACAATGTCAGGGAATAAGCAGGTAAATGTATAGCCTATCAATGACAAAATAAACGGTGCAGAGGGTAGCCTTAAGATAACATTAGATATTTGCATTTTATGTACTGGACAGAGCCAGCTATTCTCAAAACATTGGATTACCAACTTGAGCGATGACGTCTCAGTTCGCCGCACGTTTTCACATGGACGTATATACACTGAACAAAAATATAAATGGAACATGTAAAGTATGAAAATGTATGCACTCACTACTGTTAAGTCGCTCTGGATAAGAGCGTCTGCTAAATTACTTAAATGTAAAGTGTTGGTCTCATATTTCATGAGCTGGTCATACCTATATGCATTTTGGGGTATATTGAGACAAAATGGGCAGATTCGAGTTGTACTTTATTATCACATGGTACCCTAGATGACAACTACACCAAACGTCCCACAGAACAAGGAGACCCATTGGAAAAGTTTCATAGAGTCATCAATAGATTTAGTGTAAAATCAGTCACAGCAGCCTATTTTCAAGTTGGCCGCCATTCATTTCAATGTGGAGGAACTGAATAGATTTTTCAATGCCATAAAGGAATAGATATTGGTGTAATAAGACATTTACATTTACATTTTAGTCATTTAGCAGACGCTCTTATCCAGAGCGACTTACAGTTAGTGAGACATTATTTATTATTATTATTTATTCATACTGGCCCCCCGTGGGAATCGAACCCACAACCCTGGCGTTGCAAACGCCATGCTCTACCAACTGAGCTACATCCCTGCCGGCCATTCCCTCCCCTACCCTGGACGACGCTGGGCCAATTGTGCGCCGCCCCAGTAGACCAGCAAAGGCTGAAAATGTGTGTTACTGTGAGGAACATGCTAAAAGATAGACCAGAGATGTGAGTTATATGTATTTAGCAAAATATTACCAGAGCGTCTGCTAAATTACTAAAACGTAAATGTACAGTAATAATGGTAGAAAAATAACATGACAAAACGCCGAAAATAAGGTCTGAGATTAAGACGGGTTTAGGAGATTTTTAACGTTTTCTTCTATGAGATAACAGTCGTTTAACATGACCTTTATGAATTATTATTATTATTATTATTATTATGATGAAGCCTTTTTTTTTATACATAAAGGCTTTAAAAAAATCACAAAATATGACGTTAGCTGATTAAGATTATCTCATAGAGTAAAACGTATAACATTTTCTAAGCCTATATTTACCAAATAAATTGTTTACGTCGATTATACCCAAAAAAACTACAAAAATGTACTTAAGTATCAAAAGTAAATGTAATTGCTAAAATATACATAAGTATCAAAAGTAAAAATATAAATCATTTCAAATGTCTTATATTAAGCAAACCAGAGGGCACAATTTGGTTTTGTAAATTTACAGATAGCCAGGTGTACTCTGCAACACTCAGACATAAATTACAAACAAAGCACCCCCTAAAAAATGTATATATATTTTTTTAACAAAAAAGGAAATAAAATAAAATAATTACTAAAATTGTAAAAAGCATTAGTGTTTAGTGAGTCCGGCAGAGGCAGTAGTGTTGACCAGGGGTTTCCTCTTGATAAGTGCTTCAATAAGAGCGGCACTACAGTCTGATGACAGCCATGTTTCAGTGAGAAACATGCCATCAACTTTGCGCTCAGTAAAGAGGTCATTCCCGTGAAAGGTTTTACTAGTGATTGCTCTAACATTTAAAAGCGCCATATTCAATGAGTGTGGGCCACTCTGCCCCTGGGGGGCATCTGCCTCGAGGTCAACAATGGAATAACAACCAAATTATTAACGTTACAACCACGTTTTTTTGACAGTCTCCAATCTATCAGAATGGTAGGAGATGACAGTTTGTATAAACTCACTAGAAGGCGGAAGTTAAAGGAACACAAATTAGGTTACTCACAATAACCATAGTGGCATTTTTATAGGAATTTATATGGTTTCCGAGTCTTCTGTTGCTTATTCTGACAGGGAGAACTGGAGCACTACCAGAACCTGTCTGTCAGTCTCTAAAACAGTTTGCGATGTTGCTGGAAATAATCCTGGAACCCTTGCGGTTAGGGTGAATCCCGTCTCTTTTAAAAAGTGCTGGTTGCTCCCACAGCAAATCAAAGTTGTCACAAAAAGAGACATTCCTGTCGTTGCAAAGTTTCTTCAGGTACTCGTTTAGGGCAAAGAGTCGGCTGAAACGTCCCGAACACCTTCGGTAGCACGGGAGGGGGCCAGAGATAATTATTATCTTCCCTGTGCTAGCGAGGGTCTTTAAATCATTTTTTTGTAGTTCTCCCTCAGATCGCCTAAAACGAAGGTTGTTAAAACCTACGTGAGTGACGATGGTGTCAGTATTGGAGTAGTTGGCCAGAAGCGTGGGCAGGAGAGATTTGATGTCATGGACACGGAGCTCCTGTTTGACAGTGGACCTTGGTCGGTCCACAGACCGTAGGCAGGCTCCCCATCGAGCTGCCAACCATGATGCTGGTAGTGATGGAATCCGATGGGGAAACGACCTGCTGAACTGTGGTGGCCGTGGGGGAGAGTGCCACTAGGCGGTCGTCGCCGGCTGTTGGTACGCACCCGCCGTGGACAAAACCACCGGTGGGCTAGCACGGCTAGCGTTAGCCTGCTCCATTTTCACGATGGCTAGCAGCTAACTTCTACTTAACAGGAATCTGGGACACAAACTTGCGGTCCCATCCATAAAGGCTGACCGCGTCGCGGAATCAGTAGCAATGCAAACTTTAGCTATGATTTAAAAACGATTTCATAACAACAACAAACCGAGTGTAGGCAGTACACTGTTCTGTTGCGCGCTCTGATGACGTCTGTTGCGTGATGACGTATCTCTTCAAACTGGAGTCCAATGAACAACCGTTAAATTTAATTATATTCTTCTTACTATAAAATCATATAAAATAATGCAATGGGACTTATAAGCATATCTTGTCTGCTAAATTAACAAGCCTACAGCCTATGGCATGGCGCATAGTCAAATAACATACTGAAGGACAACACATACGTTTTCATACTGATCCCCCGTGGGAAACGAACCCACAACCCTGGCGTTGCAAGCGCCATGCTATACCAACTGAGCTACAGGGGACCACCACAGCCCTAACAGTACCTTCCCCAATTTCATGTAGGAGCTTCAACATAGAGGCGTCCCTAATGGAAATATGCAAATACATGCTAGAACGCGCCAATAGGATCTCGCTAGCTCGTCCTTGGCTCCGCCCACCTCCTTGATTGTTCTGCTCACTATGATTCATTTGCACCCAATGGAAACGACAGGCGACTATGGCCTGTCTTGGGTTAGTTATAAACATCTTTGAAAAGCACAGAAAGAACACATATTTGGCATTAGTCAAAACGAAAAAACTAAGACTTAGAAGGCCCTCCTCTGGACATTACCACTATTTACATCCATCCACACACGAACTGAACCGTACCACTCGAAGGAGATTACAATCACATAAAATGGATCCTCATGTAACCTTTAAATACTTCACACCAGTAGATGGCGGTAACGCGGCATTATGCCAGTTCGCCACCTGCTTGGAGAGTAGAGTAAGAATTCAACAAGACGTAGAAAACGGAACAAAACATGGCAGAGCAAGTTAGTAGTGAAACATTGGAAGACAGGTCGGACTCTGCTGCAGTGTTGCAGGACCTTCGAAGTGTTCTGGTCACCAGCGTGCTTAACCTGGAGAAACTGGAGATAGATCTGTACAGGTAGCTAGCACATTGTTAGCCTGCCCAACACTCACCTTTGGCCTACTATTAACAGATTAGGACAGCCAGCTCGCTAGCTAGCTACTGCTCGACATTTACCTCTTGTTGTTTAGTTGTACTGTGGCAATGTCAAGTTTTAATTGTGATGCAACTCAGTATAAACTTGTGCTCCCTCATCTGGTAAATTCAGGTTCTAACTGTGTGTGTGTGTGTGTGTGTGTGTGTGTGTGTGTGTGTGTGTGTGTGTGTGTGTGTGTGTGTGTGTGTGTGTGTGTGTGTGTGTGTGTGTGTGTCTGTCTGCGTTACAGAGGGACTCACCACTGGGTGCCCCGTAGCCGTCGCCTGTTTGGGGGTCAAATCATTGGTCAGGCCCTGGTGGCGGCAGCAGAGTCGGTCAGTGACAACGTATTCGCTCACTCTCTCCACTGCTACTTCGTACGGGCAGGTGAGGAGCAGACATTCCGTTAACATTACCACAATATTACAACAATACCACATGTTATACAGACAATTGTGTGCTTCTGCATTGCTTGCTGTTTGGGGTTTTAGGCTGGGTTTCTGTATAAGCACTTTGTGACATCTGCTGATGTAAAAAGGGCTTTAAATAAATGTCATTGATGGAACCATAACTTCATACTGGGCCAGTGAGGATCTGACATTCAGTCAACATTACCACAACATCCCACAGATTATACAGTCAACATTACCACAACATCCCACAGATTATACAGTCAACATTACTACAACATCCCACAGATTATACAGTCAACATTACCACAGGTTAAACCAGGGGTTATCAAATCTTACCCTAGGAGGTCTGTAGTACTGCTGGTTTCCTGTTCTACCTGATCATTAATTGCACCCACCTGGTGTCCCAGGTCTAAATCAGTCCCTGGTTAGAGGGGAATCACCCACCTGGTGTCCCAGGTCTAAATCAGAAAGTTCAGCCCTAACTCTCCTAACCTATAACCCCTGACCCTAACTCTCCTAACCTATAACCCCTGACCCTAACTCTCCTAACCTATAACCCCTGACCCTAACTCTCCTAACCTATAACCCCTGACCCTAACTCTCCTAACCTATAACCGCTGACCCTAACCTATAGCCCCTGACCCTAACTCTCCTAACCTATAGCCCCTGACCTTAACCTATAGCCCCTGACCCTAACTCTCCTAACCTATAGCCCCTGACCCTAACCTATAGCCCCTGACCCTAACCTATAGCCCCTGACCCTAACTCTCCTAACCTATAGCCCCTGACCCTAACCTATAGCCCCTGACCCTAACCTATAGCCCCTGACCCTAACTCTCCTAACCTATAGCCCCTGACCCTAACCTATAGCCCCTGACCCTAACTCTCCTAACCTATAGCCCCTGACCCTAACCTATAGCCCCTGACCCTAACCTATAGCCCCTGACCCTAACTCTCCTAACCTATAACCTCTCTCCTCTGGCCTGTGTGCCAGGAGACCCCAAGGTACCGGTGCTGTACCAGGTGGAGAGGACCAGGGACGGTCGTAGTTTCAGCGTGCGGTCAGTGAAGGCCATCCAACACGGTCAGCCCATCCTCATCTGCCAGGCCTCCTTCCACAGTAACCAGCCCTCTCCTCTGCAGCACCAGTTCACCATGCCCTCTGTCCCCCCTCCCGAAGACCTGCTGACGGTGGAAGAACTCATACAGCGCTACCTCAGGTAATAAAACCGTTATAACCAGGGGTTGGAACCAAAATTATTTTCCAATAGTTTCGTTCTGATGAGAACCATTGTTTTTAAAATTTCTGTTCCGCTGTTCCGACCAGCAAAATCAAGTTCTGAACCGTTCAAAACAATTTTTTGTACTGTTTTATATTGTTCCTTTCTGTTCCTTTTTAAACATCTGAAATATATACAGTATATTTTGTACATTTAGCTCAACATTAAATGACTTCACCAATCAGAGCGGCTTGCTGTGGAGCGGGTCAGCGATTTTAATCTGTATAGGAAAGTCTTTAAGAGCAAATTGTATTTTGCCGTAACAGCATGGTTTAACCATAATGAAACACGCACACACTGTGCTGCCAGTCACAGTGTAGGGCCTGAGATGCAACTGAAGGGTGAGGATGTAGCTCAGTTGGTAGAGCATGGTGTTTGCAATGCCAGGGTTGTGGGTTCGATTCCCATGGGGGGCCAGTATGAAACAATAAAAATAATAATGTATGCCCTCACTAACTGTAAGTGGCTCTGGATAAGAGCGTCTGCTAAATGACTAAAAATGTAAAATGTAAAGGAGAGAGCGAGAGAGGATGGAGGAAGCTTGCCTTGAAGCGCTGGGCATCTTGTAATGCATTATCTGAATAATGTCCACAAAATTATACCTACGGAGGAGTGGCTTCTATGGATGAACTTTGAATGTCTTTGAACTAGACTTGTGCGGTATCCAGATTGTCACACCTTCATACCGACCTTGTGCCGTACTGGGATATTCAGTAATACCGGCACTGAACACAAGGGGCGCTGTTTTCAAACACCGCTCAGCCTCTGTAATCCCAAATTGAGCAATGCTAACAAGTACATGTACAAATCCCATAGAGAACGCTAACTAAATGCTAACTAGCGCATTGCTAACATTTTATACAGTCTCTGACCTAAACTATACAAGTAGTACAAAGAGAACAGCGCCGGAAGAAGATGGCTGCCGTTTTACAGCCCTCTAACCAATTGTACTATTATGTGTGTTTTTCCGCGTTATTTGTAATTTATTTTGTACATAATGTTTCTGCCATCGTCTCTTATAACCAAAGAGAGCTTCTGGATATCAGGACAGCGATTACTCACCTCGCGTTGGACGAATACTTTTTCTTCAACGAGGCGTTCGCGAAGGATATTCTACAGACTCCCGACAAGGCCCAGATCCCCGTCATTCGCGTGAGGAAGAGACGGAGATATCGTGGACGCAGATCCGGGTGCCTTGTAAGGATCCGACGGCGAACGAGTAAACTGCCTCTCCCATCAATCCTATTAGCCAACGTTCAAGCTTTTGAGAATAAAATGGACGATTTAAGATTACGGTTATCCTACCAACGGGACATTAAAAACTGTAATATCTTATGTTTCACGGAGTCGTGGCTGAACGACAACAATGACAACATTCAGCTAGCAGGCTATACGCTACATCGGCAGGACAGAACGGCAGACTCGGGTAAGACGAGGGGTGGCGGTCTCTGTATATTTGTAAACAACAGCTGGTGCACAAAATCAAATACTAAGGAAGTCTCGAGGTTTTGCTCGCCTGAGGTAGAGTATCTTATGATAAGCTGTAGACCACACTATTTACCAAGAGAGTTTTCATCTATATTTTTCATAGCTGTCTATTTACCACCACAAACCAATGCTGGCATTAAGATTGCACTGAATGAGTTGTACAAGGCCATTAATCAACAGGAAAATGCTCATCCAGATGCAGCGCTCCTAGTAGCCGGGGACTTTAATGCAGGGAAACTTAAATCCGTTCTACCTCATTTCTACCAGCATGTTAAATGTGCAACCAGAGGGGAAAAAACTCTAGACCACCTTTACTCCACACACAGAGACGCATACAAAGCTCTCCCTCGCCCTCCATTTGGCAAATCTGACCATAACTCTATCCTCCTGATTCCAGCTTATAAGCAAAAACTGAAGCAGGAAGCACCAGTGATTCGGCTAATAAAAAAGTGGTCAGATGACGCAGATGCTAAGCTACAGGACTGTTTTGCTAGCACAGACTGGAACATGTTCCGGGATTCTTCAGACAGCATTGAGGAGTACACCACATCAGTCACTGGCTTCATCAATAAGTGCATCGATGATGTCGTCCCCACAGTGACCGTACGTACATACCCCAACCAGAAGCCATGGATTACAGGAAACATCCGCACTGAGCTAAAGGGTAGAGCTGCCGCTTTCAAGGAACGGGACTCTAACCCGGACGCTTATAAGAAATCCCGCTATGACCTCCGACGAACCATCAAACAGGCAAAGAGTCAATACAGGTCTAAGATTGAATCATACTACACTGGCTCTGACGCTCGTCGGATGTGGCAGGGCTTGAAAACTATTACAGACTACAAAGGGAAGCACAGCCGCGAGCTGCCCAGTGACACAAGCCTACCAGACGAGCTAAACCACTTCTATGCTCGCTTCGAGGCAAGCAACACTGAAGCATGCATGAGAGCACCAGCTGTTCCGGACGACTATGTGATCACGCTCTCCGTAGCCGATGTGAGTAAGACTTTTAAGCAGGTCAACATTCACAAGGCCGCAGGGCCAGACGTATTACCAGGACGTGTACTCCGAGCATGCGCTGACCAACTGGCAAGTGTCTTCACTGACATTTTCAACATGTCCCTGACTGAGTCTGTAATACCAACATGTTTCAAGCAGACCACCATAGTCCCCGTGCCCAAGAACTCTAAGATAACCTGCCTAAATGACTACCGACCCATAGCACTGACGTCTGTAGCCATGAAGTGCTTTGAAAGACTGGTCATGGCTCACATCACCAGCATAATCCCAGAAACCCTAGACCCACTCCAATTTGCATACCGCCCAAACAGATCCACAGATGATGCAATCTCTATCGCACTCCACACTGCCCTTTCCCACCTGGACAAGAGGAACACCTACGTGAGAATGCTATTCATTGACTACAGCTCAGCATTCAACACCATAGTGCCCTCTAAGCTCATCACTAAGCTAAGGATCCTGGGACTAAACACCTCCCTCTGCAACTGGATCCTGGACTTCCTGACGGGCCGCCCCCAGGTGGTAAGGGTAGGTAACAACACATCTGCCACACTGATCCTCAACACGGGGGCCCCTCAGGGGTGCGTGCTCAGTCCCCTCCTGTACTCTCTGTTTACCCATGACTGCATGGCCAGGCACGACTCCAACACCATCATTAAGTTTGCCGACGACACAACAGTGGTAGGCCTGATCACCGACAACGATGAGACAGCCTATAGGGAGGAGGTCAGAGATCTGGCCGTGTGGTGCCAGGACAACAACCTCTCCCTCAACGTGACCAAGACAAAGGAGATGATTGTGGACTACAGGAAAAAAAAGAGGACTGAGCACGCCCCCATTCTCATCGACGGGGCTGTAGTGGAACAGGTTGAGAGCTTCAAGTTCCTTGGTGTCCACATCACCAACGAACTATCATGGTCCAAACACACCAAGACAGTCGTGAAGAGGGCACGACAAAGCCTATTCCCCCTCAGGAGACTAAAAAGATTTGGCATGGGTCCTCAGATCCTCAAAAAATTCTACAGCTGCACCATCGAGAGCATCCTGACTGGTTGCATCACCGCCTGGTATGGCAACTGCTTGGCCTCTGACCGCAAGGCACTACAGAGGGTAGTGCGTACGGCCCAGTACATCACTGGGGCAAAGCTCCCTAACATCCAGGACCTCTATACCAGGCGGTGTCAGAGGAAGGCCCTCAAAATTGTCAAAGACTCCAGCCACCCTAGTCATAGACTGTTCTCTCTGCTACCGCACGGCAAGCGGTACCGGAGTGCCAAGTCTAGGTCCAAAAGACTTCTCAACAGCTTCTACCCCCAAGCCATAAGACTCCTGAACAGCTAATCATGGCTACCCGGACTATTTGCACTGCCCCCCCACCCCACCCTTTTTACGCTGCTGCTACTCTGTTAAGTATTTATGCATAGTCACTTTAACTCTACCCACATGTACATATTACCTCAACTACCTCAACTAGCCGGTGCCCCTGCACATTGACTATGCAACGGTACCCCCCTGTATATATAGCCTCCCTACTGTCACTTTATTACTGTATATATAGCCTCCCTACTGTCACTTTATTTTACTTCTGCTCTTTTTTTCTAAACACTTTTTTTGTTGTTGTTTTATTCTTACTTTTTTGTTTAAAATAAATGCACTGTTGGTTAAGGGCTGTAAGTAAGCATTTCACTGTAATGTCTGCACCTGTTGTATTCGGCGCATGTGACCAATAAAATTTGATTTGATTTGATTTAACTCAAAAATGCTACTCACAGTTTGCTGCAAGCACAAAACAAATATTAGACAGCAAGGCTCTTGATCCAGGAGGGGATTCTCTGCTGTTACCAAGATAAGATTGATTTTGGAAGAAGCTAACCACTTAGCTAGATAGCTAACTAGCTACTAAATTAGCAAACCAAATGCTCAACTGCAGAGCATTTAGCATATTTAATAGTTCTAAGATATCTAGCTGGCAAACGTTTAGTTGGGAATTCCATCCTGTAACTAGATCACCTGGCGTGTGCTGCACAACAGTGAGACTCACAAGACTCCGGGCTCTCGTCATTGTCACTTGTCATCTCCCGTCTGGATTACTGCAACTCTCTGTTGGCTGGGCTCCCTGCCTGTGCCATTAAACCCCTACAACTCATCCAGAATGCCGCAGCCCGTCTGGTGTTCAACCTTCCCAAGTTCTCTCACGTCACCCTGCTGCTCCGCACACTCCACTGGCTCCCAGTTGAAGCTTGCATCTGCTACAAGACCATGGTGCTTGCCTACGGAGCTGTGAGGGGAACGGCACCTCCATACCTTCAGGCTCTGATCAGTCCCTACACCCAAACGAGGGCATTGCGTTCATCCACCTCTGGCCTGCTGGCTCCCCTTCCTCTACGGAAGCACAGTTCCCGCTCAGCCCAGTCAAAACTGTTCGCTGCTCTGGCACCCCAATGGTGGAACAAGCTCCCTCACGACGCCAGGACAGCGGAGTCACTCACCACCTTCCGGAGACACTTGAAACCCCACCTCTTTAAGGAATACCTGGGATAGGATAAAGTAATCCTTCTACACCCCCCCCCCCCCCCCCCTTTACTCCAATCCCCCCCCCCCCCAAAAAAAATACATAAAAAAAAAAAAACATTGTAAAGTGGTTATCCCACTGGCTATAAGGTGAATGCACCTATTTGTAAGTCACTCTGGATAAGAGTGTCTGCTAAATGACGTAAATGTAAAATGGTCTGCTTGTAAATAAACACTACGTGGCTGGAATACATTTCAATGAACAGGTGTGCCTTCTTAAATTTCTTTCCTTCTTAATGCGTTTGAGCCAATCAGAAGCGAGCCCTATTTTGGTAAAAGACCAAGTCCATATTATGGCAAGAACAGCTCAAATAAGCAAAGAGAAACGACAGTCCATCATTACTTAAAGACATGAAGGTCAGTCAATATGGAACATTTCAAGAACTTTGAAAGTTTCTTCAAGTGCAGTCGCAAAAACCATCAAGCGCTATGATGAAACTGGCTGGTTTACTACATGATTCCAAATGTGTTATTCAATAGTTTTGATGTCTTCACTATTATTCTACAATGTAGAAAATAGTAAAAATAAAGAAAAACCCTTGAATGAGTAGGTGTGTCCAAAGTTTTGACTGGTACAGACAGACAGACAGACTCACTCCGACATTGCTCGTCCAAATATTTCTATATTTCTTAATTCCATTGATTTACTTTTAGATGTGTGTGTATTGTTAGATACTACTGCACTGTTGGAGCTAGGAACACAAGCATACACCCACAATAACATCTACTAAATATGTGTATGCAACCAATAAAATTAGATTTATATAATAATAATAATAATAATATGCCATTTAGCAGACGCTTTTATCCAAAGCGACTTACAGTCGTGCGTGCATACATTTTTTGTGTATGGGTGGTCCCGGGGATCGAACCCACTACCTTGGCGTTACAAGCGCCGTGCTCTACCAGCTGAACTACAGAGGACCACATTTGTTACAACACGTACGGTACCACGCTATAACACTGTTAAAAAAATTATATTACTGTTAATTACACCAATATAGTTAATACACCACCCGCCTGGAGGTAGCAGGTAGCTTAGTGGTTAAGAGCGTTGTGCCAGTAACCGAAAGGTCGTTGGTTCTAATCCCAGAGCCGACTAGGTGAAAAATCTGTCGATGTGCCCTTGAGCAAGGCACTTAACCCTAATTGCTCCAGTAAGTGGCTCTGGATAAGAGCGTCTGTTAAATGACTAACATGTAAAATATAAGACCTGCTCTCTGTGGACACTCAACACTTCATACCATGGCATTGGAGAATATTAGTTTCTGATTGGCTTCAATGGCATTCTAAAGCGTGCATCGCTTCCCTATAATGCATGGCAATAATTAACGGCTGAGTTTGTTGGTTATTTACGATGGTCCTGGTTCTGTGTAACTCAGTCGGTAGAGCGTGGCGTAAAAGAGGTCTCCTAGAAGTTCCGTCCGAACTGATAGTTTCAACATTCTGTGTGTGTTCCAGTAAGCCGGACCTGGCTGAAAAAGCCAAACAGGGCCTGAACAAGCTGCTAGCTGACGAGGTTCCCATAGAGATTAAACCTGTCAGTCCTCTAGACCTCTACTGCGGCGTTGCCATGGAACCCAAGAAGCTGTACTGGGTGCGCGCCAGAGGTCACATCGGTAAGATACAGACCCTCTTCCAGGGCTGCCCATCTCTCTTCCTGGAGATCTACAGTCCTGTAGTTTTCAGTCCAACCCTAACCTACACCATACCTGGTTCAGATATTGGTAAGCAGCTAATTATTAGAATCAGGTGATTTAAATTAGGGTTGGAGTGAATCTATAGGAGGGTAGCTGTCCAGGAACAGGGTTGGAGTTAAAATCTACAGGAGGAGCTCACCAGGAAGAGAGCTGCTCTAACCAGCCCTGCTCTAACCAGCCCTGCTCTAACCAGCCCTGCTCTAACCAGCCCTGCTCTAACCAGCCCTGCTCTAACCAGCCCTGCTCTAACCACTCTGCTCTAACCAGCCCTGCTCTATCCAGCCCTGCTCTAACCAGCCCTGCTCTAACCACTCTGCTCTAACCAGCCCTGCTCTAACCAGCCCTGCTCTAACCACTCTGCTCTAACCAGCCCTGCTCTAACCAGCCCTGCTCTAACCACTCTGCTCTATCCAGCCCTGCTCTATCCAGCCCTGCTCTATCCAGCCCTGCTCTATCCAGCCCTGCTCTAACCAGCCCTGCTCTATCCAGCCCTGCTCTAACCAGCCCTGCTCTAACCACTCTGCTCTAACCAGCCCTGCTCTAACCAGCCCTGCTCTATCCAGCCCTGCTCTAACCAGCCCTGCTCTAACCACTCTGCTCTAACCAGCCCTGCTCTAACCAGCCCTGCTCTAACCACTCTGCTCTAACCACTCTGCTCTAACCAGACCTGCTCTAACCAGCCCTGCTCTAACCACTCTGCTCTAACCAGCCCTGCTCTAACCACTCTGCTCTAACCAGCCCTGCTCTATCCAGCCCTGCTCTATCCAGCCCTGCTCTAACCAGCCCTGCTCTATCCAGCCCTGCTCTATCCAGCCCTGCTCTATCCAGCCCTGCTCTATCCAGCCCTGCTCTATCCAGCCCTGCTCTATCCAGCCCTGCTCTAACCACTCTGCTCTAACCAGCCCTGCTCTAACCAGCCCTGCTCTAACCAGCCCTGCTCTAACCAGCTCTGCTCTATCCAGCCCTGCTCTATCCAGCCCTGCTCTATCCAGCCCTGCTCTATCCAGCCCTGCTCTATCCAGCCCTGCTCTAACCAGCCCTGCTCTAACCAGCCCTGCTCTAACCACTCTGCTCTAACCAGCCCTGCTCTAACCAGCCCTGCTCTATCCAGCCCTGCTCTAACCAGCCCTGCTCTAACCAGCCCTGCTCTAACCAGCCCTGCTCTAACCAGCCCTGCTCTAACCACTCTGCTCTAACCAGCCCTGCTCTAACCACTCTGCTCTAACCAGCCCTGCTCTAACCAGCCCTGCTCTAACCACTCTGCTCTAACCAGCCCTGCTCTATCCAGCCCTGCTCTATCCAGCCCTGCTCTATCCAGCCCTGCTCTATCCAGCCCTGCTCTAACCAGCCCTGCTCTAACCAGCCCTGCTCTAACCAGCCCTGCTCTAACCACTCTGCTCTAACCAGCCCTGCTCTATCCAGCCCTGCTCTATCCAGCCCTGCTCTATCCAGCCCTGCTCTAACCAGCCCTGCTCTATCCAGCCCTGCTCTATCCAGCCCTGCTCTATCCAGCCCTGCTCTAACCAGCCCTGCTCTAACCACTCTGCTCTAACCACTCTGCTCTAACCAGCCCTGCTCTAACCAGCCCTGCTCTAACCACTCTGCTCTATCCAGCCCTGCTCTATCCAGCCCTGCTCTATCCAGCCCTGCTCTAACCAGCCCTGCTCTAACCAGCCCTGCTCTAACCAGCCCTGCTCTATCCAGCCCTGCTCTATCCAGCCCTGCTCTATCCAGCCCTGCTCTATCCAGCCCTGCTCTATCCAGCCCTGCTCTAACCACTCTGCTCTAACCAGCCCTGCTCTATCCAGCCCTGCTCTATCCACCAGCCCTGCTCTATCCAGCCCTGCTCTAACCACTCTGCTCTAACCACTCTGCTCTAACCAGCCCTGCTCTAACCAGCCCTGCTCTAACCACTCTTCTCTAACCACTCTGCTCTAACCAGCCCTGCTCTAACCAGCCCTGCTCTAACCACTCTGCTCTAACCAGCCCTGCTCTATCCAGCCCTGCTCTATCCAGCCCTGCTCTATCCAGCCCTGCTCTAACCAGCCCTGCTCTAACCAGCCCTGCTCTAACCACTCTGCTCTAACCAGCCCTGCTCTATCCAGCCCTGCTCTATCCAGCCCTGCTCTAACCAGCCCTGCTCTATCCAGCCCTGCTCTAACCAGCCCTGCTCTAACCAGCCCTGCTCTAACCAGCCCTGCTCTAACCAGCCCTGCTCTAACCAGCCCTGCTCTAACCAGCCCTGTTCTAACCACTCTGCTCTAACCAGCCCTGCTCTATCCAGCCCTGCTCTATCCAGCCCTGCTCTATCCAGCCCTGCTCTATCCAGCCCTGCTCTATCCAGCCCTGCTCTAACCACTCTGCTCTAACCAGCCCTGCTCTAACCAGCCCTGCTCTAACCACTCTTGTCTAACCAGCCCTGCTCTATCCAGCCCTGCTCTATCCAGCCCTGCTCTATCCAGCCCTGCTCTAACCAGCCCTGCTCTAACCAGCCCTGCTCTAACCACTCTGCTCTATCCAGCCCTGCTCTATCCAGCCCTGCTCTATCCAGCCCTGCTCTATCCAGCCCTGCTCTAACCAGCCCTGCTCTAACCAGCCCTGCTCTAACCACTCTGCTCTAACCAGCCCTGCTCTATCCAGCCCTGCTCTATCCAGCCCTGCTCTAACCAGCCCTGCTCTATCCAGCCCTGCTCTATCCAGCCCTGCTCTATCCAGCCCTGCTCTATCCAGCCCTGCTCTAACCACTCTGCTCTAACCAGCCCTGCTCTAACCAGCCCTGCTCTAACCACTCTGCTCTATCCAGCCCTGCTCTATCCAGCCCTGCTCTATCCAGCCCTGCTCTATCCAGCCCTGCTCTATCCAGCCCTGCTCTAACCAGCCCTGCTCTATCCAGCCCTGCTCTATCCAGCCCTGCTCTATCCAGCCCTGCTCTATCCAGCCCTGCTCTATCCAGCCCTGCTCTAACCAGCCCTGCTCTAACCAGCCCTGCTCTAACCAGCCCTGCTCTAACCACTCTGCTCTAACCAGCCCTGCTCTATCCAGCCCTGCTCTATCCAGCCCTGCTCTATCCAGCCCTGCTCTAACCACTCTGCTCTAACCAGCCCTGCTCTAACCAGCCCTGCTCTATCCAGCCCTGCTCTAACCACTCTGCTCTATCCAGCCCTGCTCTATCCAGCCCTGCTCTATCCAGCCCTGCTCTATCCAGCCCTGCTCTAACCAGCCCTGCTCTAACCAGCCCTGCCAGGGGAGATGCAGTAAGCTTTACTGTGTGTTGTGTGTGTGTGTCGGTTACCCCAGGTAAAGGTGATATGAAGCTCCATTGCTGTGTGGCAGCCTATGTGTCAGACTATTCGTTCCTGGGCACTGCCCTCCTCCCTTACCCCGGGCAGCGCACCAGTTTCTCAGCCTCTCTGGATCACGCCATGTGGTTCCACAACACCTTCAGGGCAGACGAATGGATGCTCTACGAGACTGAGAGCTCCTGGGCAGGTACAGAGACAGACACACACATACATAGAGAGAGACCGGTACAGAGACATAGAGAGAGAGACCGGTACAGAGACATAGAGAGAGACAGGTACAGAGACATAGAGAGAGACAGGTACAGAGACATAGAGAGAGAGACCGGTACAGAGACACATAGAGAGAGACGGGACAGAGACATAGAGAGAGAGACAGGTACAGAGACACATAGAGAGAGACAGGGACAGAGACACATAGAGAGAGACAGGGACAGAGACACATAGAGAGAGACAGGGACAGAGACACATAGAGAGAGACCGGTACAGAGACACATAGAGAGAGACAGGGACAGAGACATAGAGAGAGACCGGTACAGAGACATAGAGAGAGACAGGTACAGAGACACATAGAGAGAGACAGGGACAGTGACATAGAGAGAGACCGGTACAGAGACATAGAGAGAGACAGGTACAGAGACACATAGAGAGAGAGACAGGTACAGAGACACATAGAGAGAGACCGGTACAGAGACACATAGAGAGAGACCGGTACAGAGACACATAGAGAGAGACCGGTACAGAGACATAGAGAGAGAGACAGGTACAGAGACACATAGAGAGAGACAGGGACAGAGACATAGAGAGAGACCGGTACAGAGACATAGAGAGAGACAGGTACAGAGACATAGAGAGAGACAGGTACAGAGACACATAGAGAGAGACAGGTACAGAGACACATAGAGAGAGACGGGTACAGAGACACATAGAGAGAGACGGGTACAGAGACACATAGAGAGAGACAGGTACAGAGACACATAGAGAGAGACAGGTACAGAGACACATAGAGAGAGACCGGTACAGAGACACATAGAGAGAGACAGGGACAGAGACATAGAGAGAGACCGGTACAGAGACGTAGAGAGAGACAGGTACAGAGACACATAGAGAGAGACAGGGACAGAGACATAGAGAGAGACAGGGACAGAGACATAGAGAGAGACCGGTACAGAGACATAGAGAGAGACAGGTACAGAGACACATAGAGAGAGACAGGGACAGAGACATAGAGAGAGACAGGGACAGAGACATAGAGAGAGACCGGTACAGAGACATAGAGAGAGACAGGTACAGAGACACATAGAGAGAGACAGGGACAGAGACACATAGAGAGAGACAGGGACAGAGACATAGAGAGAGACAGGGACAGAGACATAGAGAGAGACCGGTACAGAGACATAGAGAGAGACAGGTACAGAGACACATAGAGAGAGACAGGGACAGAGACATAGAGCGAGACAGGGACAGAGACATAGAGAGAGACCGGTACAGAGACATAGAGAGAGACAGGTACAGAGACACATAGAGAGAGACAGGTACAGAGACACATAGAGAGAGACCGGTACAGAGACACATAGAGAGAGACCGGTACAGAGACATAGAGAGAGACAGGTACAGAGACACATAGAGAGAGACAGGTACAGAGACACATAGAGAGAGACAGGGACAGAGACACATAGAGAGAAACAGGGACAGAGACACATAGAGAGAGACAGGGACAGAGACATAGAGAGAGAGACAGGTACAGAGACACATAGAGAGAGACGGGTACAGAGACATAGAGAGAGAGACAGGTACAGAGACACATAGAGAGAGACAGGGACAGAGACACATAGAGAGAGACAGGGACAGAGACACATAGAGAGAGACAGGGACAGAGACATAGAGAGAGAGACAGGTACAGAGACACATAGAGAGAGACGGGTACAGAGACATAGAGAGAGACAGGGACAGAGACATAGAGAGAGACCGGTACAGAGACATAGAGAGAGACAGGGACAGAGACACATAGAGAGAGACAGGGACAGAGACATAGAGAGAGACAGGGACAGAGACATAGAGAGAGACCAGTACAGAGACATAGAGAGAGACAGGTACAGAGACACATAGAGAGAGACAGGGACAGAGACATAGAGAGAGACAGGGACAGAGACATAGAGAGAGACCGGTACAGAGACATAGAGAGAGACAGGTACAGAGACACATAGAGAGAGACAGGTACAGAGACACATAGAGAGAGACCGGTACAGAGACACATAGAGAGAGACCGGTACAGAGACATAGAGAGAGACAGGTACAGAGACATAGAGAGAGACAGGGACAGAGACATAGAGAGAGACCGGTACAGAGACATAGAGAGAGACAGGTACAGAGACACATAGAGAGAGACAGGGACAGAGACATAGAGAGAGACAGGGACAGAGACATAGAGAGAGACCGGTACAGAGACATAGAGAGAGACAGGTACAGAGACACATAGAGAGAGACAGGTACAGAGACACATAGAGAGAGACCGGTACAGAGACACATAGAGAGAGACCGGTACAGAGACACATAGAGAGAGACCGGTACAGAGACATAGAGAGAGACAGGTACAGAGACACATAGAGAGAGACAGGGACAGAGACATAGAGAGAGACCGGTACAGAGACATAGAGAGAGACAGGTACAGAGACACATAGAGAGAGACAGGTACAGAGACACATAGAGAGAGACCGGTACAGAGACACATAGAGAGAGACCGGTACAGAGACATAGAGAGAGACAGGTACAGAGACACATAGAGAGAGACAGGTACAGAGACACATAGAGAGAGACAGGGACAGAGACACATAGAGAGAAACAGGGACAGAGACACATAGAGAGAGACAGAGACATAGAGAGAGAGACAGGTACAGAGACACATAGAAAGAGACGGGTACAGAGACATAGAGAGAGAGACAGGTACAGAGACACATAGAGAGAGACAGGGACAGAGACACATAGAGAGAGACAGGGACAGAGACACATAGAGAGAGACAGGGACAGAGACATAGAGAGAGAGACAGGTACAGAGACACATAGAGAGAGATGGGTACAGAGACACATAGAGAGAGACGGGTACAGAGACACATAGAGAGAGACAGGGACAGAGACACATAGAGAGACAGGGACAGAGACACATAGAGAGAGACAGGGACAGAGACACATAGAGAGAGAGACGGGTACAGAGACACATAGAGAGAGACAGGGACAGAGACACATAGAGAGAGAGACGGGTACAGAGACACATAGAGAGAGACAGGTACAGAGACACATAGAGAGAGACAGGTACAGAGACACATAGAGAGAGACAGGGACAGAGACACACATAGAGAGAGACAGTTACAGAGACACATAGAGAGAGAGACAGTTACAGAGACACATAGAGAGAGACAGGTACAGAGACACATAGAGAGAGAGGGGGACAGAGACACATAGAGAGAGACGGGGACAGAGACACATAGAGAGAGACAGGGACAGAGACGTAGAGAGAGAGACAGGTACAGAGACACATAGAGAGAGACGGGTACAGAGACACATAGAGAGAGAGGGGGACAGAGACACATAGAGAGAGACAGGGACAGAGACGCATAGAGAGAGACAGGGACAGAGACGCATAGAGAGAGACGGGTACAGAGACACATAGAGAGAGACAGGGACAGAGACGCAGAGAGAGACAGGTACAGAGACACATAGAGAGAGACGGGTATAGAGACACATAGAGAGAGAGACAGGTACAGAGACACATAGAGAGAGACAGGTACAGAGACATAGAAAGAGAGACAGGTACAGAGACACATGGAGAGAGACAGGGACAGAGACACATAGAGAGAGACGGGTACAGAGACACATAGAGAGAGACAGGGACAGAGACATAGAGAGGACAGAGACACATAGAGAGAGACAGGGACAGAGACACATAGAGAGAGAGACGGGTACAGAGACACATAGAGAGAGACAGGGACAGAGACATAGAGAGAGACAGGGACAGAGACATAGAGAGAGACAGGTACAGAGACACATAGAGAGAGACAGGTACAGAGACATAGAGAGAGACAGGGACAGAGACATAGAGAGAGACAGGGACAGAGACACATAGAGAGAGACAGGTACAGAGACACATAGAGAGAGACAGGTACAGAGACACATAGAGAGAGACAGGTAAAGAGACACATAGAGAGAGACAGGGACAGAGACACATAGAGAGAGAGGGGGACAGAGACAAATAGAGAGAGACAGGTACAGAGACACATAGAGAGAGACAGGTACAGAGACACATAGAGCGAGACAGGTACAGAGACACATAGAGAGAGACAGGTACAGAGACACATAGAGAGAGACAGGTACAGAGACACATAGAGAGAGACAGGTACAGAGACACATAGAGAGAGACGGGGACAGAGACACATAGAGAGGGACAGAGACACATAGAGAGAGACAGGTACAGAGACACATAGAGAGAGAGGGGGACAGAGACACATAGAGAGAGACGGGTACAGAGACACAGAGAGAGAGACAGGGACAGAGACACAGAGAGAGACAGGGACAGAGACACATAGAGAGAGAGACGGGTACAGAGACACATAGTGAGAGAGACGGGTACAGAGACACACAGAGAGAGACAGGTACAGAGACATAGAGAGAGACGGGGACAGAGACACATAGAGGGAGAGACAGGTACAGAGACACATAGAGAGAGACATAGAGAGCGATACAGGTACAGAGACACATAGAGAGAGACGGGTACAGAGACACAGAGAGAGACAGGTACAGAGACACAGAGAGAGACGGGTACAGAGACACATAGAGAGAGACGGGTACAGAGACACATAGAGAGAGACAGGTACAGAGACACATAGAGAGAGACAGTTACAGAGACACATAGAGAGAGACAGGTACAGAGACACATAGAGCGAGACGGGGACAGAGACACATAGAGAGACAGGTACAGAGACACATAGAAAGAGACGGGGACAGAGACATAGAGAGAGAGACAGGTACAGCGACACATAGAGAGAGACAGGTACAGAGACACATAGAGAGAGAGACAGGTACAGAGACATAGAGAGAGAGACCGGTACAGAGACACAGAGAGAGAGACAGGTACAGAGACAGAGACGGGGACAGAGACACATAGAGAGAGAGACAGGTACAGACACACATAGAGAGAGACAGGGACAGAGACACATAGAGAGAGACAGGGACAGAGACACATAGAGAGAGACGGGTACAGAGACACATACAGAGAGAGACGGGTACAGAGACACATAGAGAGAGACAGGTACAGAGACACATAGAGAGAGACAGGTACAGAGACACATAGAGAGAGACAGGTACAGAGACATAGAGAGAGACGGGGACAGAGACACATAGAGGGAGAGACAGGTACAGAGACATAGAGAGAGAGACAGGTACAGAGACATAGAGAGAGAGACAGGTACAGAGACACATAGAGAGAGACAGGTACAGAGACACATAGAGAGAGAGACGGGTACAGAGACACATAGAGAGAGACAGGTACAGAGACATAGAGAGAGACTGGGACAGAGACACATAGAGGGAGAGACAGGTACAGAGACATAGAGAGAGACTGGGACAGAGACACATAGAGGGAGAGACAGGTACAGAGACATAGAGAGAGAGACAGGTACAGAGACACATAGAGAGAGACGGGTACAGAGACACATAGAGAGAGACGGGTACAGAGACACATAGAGAGAGACGGGTACAGAGACACATAGAGAGAGACGGGTACAGAGACACATAGAGAGAGACAGGTACAGAGACACATAGAGAGAGACAGGTACAGAGACACATAGAGAGAGAGACAGGTACAGAGACATAGAGAGAGAGACCGGTACAGAGACACATAGAGAGAGACCGGGTACAGAGACATAGAGAGAGAGACAGGGTACAGAGACACATAGAGGAGAGACAGGTACAGAGACACATAGAGAGAGAGACAGGTACAGAGACATAGAGAGAGAGACCGGTACAGAGACACAGAGAGAGAGACAGGTACAGAGACAGAGACGGGGACAGAGACACATAGAGAGAGAGACAGGTACAGACACACATAGAGAGAGACAGGGACAGAGACACATAGAGAGAGACAGGGACAGAGACACATAGAGAGAGAGACGGGTACAGAGACACATACAGAGAGAGACGGGTACAGAGACACATAGAGAGAGACAGGTACAGAGACACATAGAGAGAGACAGGTACAGAGACACATAGAGAGAGACAGGTACAGAGACATAGAGAGAGACGGGGACAGAGACACATAGAGGGAGAGACAGGTACAGAGACATAGAGAGAGAGACAGGTACAGAGACATAGAGAGAGAGACAGGTACAGAGACACATAGAGAGAGACAGGTACAGAGACACATAGAGAGAGAGACGGGTACAGAGACACATAGAGAGAGACAGGTACAGAGACATAGAGAGAGACTGGGACAGAGACACATAGAGGGAGAGACAGGTACAGAGACATAGAGAGAGACTGGGACAGAGACACATAGAGGGAGAGACAGGTACAGAGACATAGAGAGAGAGACAGGTACAGAGACACATAGAGAGAGACGGGTACAGAGACACATAGAGAGAGACGGGTACAGAGACACATAGAGAGAGACGGGTACAGAGACACATAGAGAGAGACGGGTACAGAGACACATAGAGAGAGACAGGTACAGAGACACATAGAGAGAGACAGGTACAGAGACACATAGAGAGAGAGACAGGTACAGAGACATAGAGAGAGAGACCGGTACAGAGACACATAGAGAGAGACCGGTACAGAGACATAGAGAGAGACGGGGACAGAGACACATAGAGGGAGAGACAGGTACAGAGACACATAGAGAGAGAGACAGGTACAGAGACACATAGAGAGAGAGACGGGTACAGAGACACATAGAGAGAGACAGGTACAGAGACATAGAGAGAGACGGGTACAGAGACACATAGAGAGAGACATAGAGAGCGATACAGGTACAGAGACACATAGAGAGAGACAGGGTACAGAGACACAGAGAGAGAGACAGGTACAGAGACACAGAGAGAGACGGGTACAGAGACACATAGAGAGAGACGGGTACAGAGACACATAGAGAGAGACAGGTACAGAGACACATAGAGAGAGACAGGTACAGAGACACATAGAGAGAGACAGGTACAGAGACACATAGAGAGAGACGGGGACAGAGACACATAGAGAGAGACAGGTACAGAGACACATAGAGAGAGACAGGGGACAGAGACATAGAGAGAGAGACAGGTACAGAGACACATAGAGAGAGACAGGTACAGAGACACATAGAGAGAGAGACAGGTACAGAGACATAGAGAGAGAGACCGGTACAGAGACACAGAGAGAGAGACAGGTACAGAGACAGAGAGAGACGGGGACAGAGACACATAGAGAGAGAGACAGGTACAGACACACATAGAGAGAGACAGGGACAGAGACACATAGAGAGAGACAGGGACAGAGACACATAGAGAGAGAGACAGGGACAGAGACACATAGAGAGAGAGACGGGTACAGAGACACATAGAGAGAGAGACGGGTACAGAGTCACATAGAGAGAGACAGGTACAGAGACACATAGAGAGAGACAGGTACAGAGACACATAGAGAGAGACAGGTACAGAGACACATAGAGAGAGACGGGGACAGAGACACATAGAGGGAGAGACAGGTACAGAGACATAGAGAGAGAGACAGGTACAGAGACATAGAGAGAGACAGGTACAGAGACACATAGAGAGAGACAGGTACAGAGACACATAGAGAGAGACAGGTACAGAGACACATAGAGAGAGAGACGGGTACAGAGACACATAGAGAGAGACTGGGACAGAGACACATAGAGGGAGAGACAGGTACAGAGACATAGAGAGAGACTGGGACAGAGACACATAGAGGGAGAGACAGGTACAGAGACATAGAGAGAGAGACAGGTACAGAGACACATAGAGAGAGACGGGTACAGAGACACATAGAGAGAGACGGGTACAGAGACACATAGAGAGAGACGGGTACAGAGACACATAGAGAGAGACGGGTACAGAGACACATAGAGAGAGACAGGTACAGAGACACATAGAGAGAGACAGGTACAGAGACACATAGAGAGAGAGACAGGTACAGAGACATAGAGAGAGAGACCGGTACAGAGACACATAGAGAGAGACCGGTACAGAGACACAGAGAGAGACGGGGACAAAGACACATAGAGAGAGAGACAGGTACAGACACACATAGAGAGACAGGGACAGAGACACAGAGAGAGACAGGGACAGAGACACATAGAGAGAGACAGGGACAGAGACACATAGAGAGAGAGACGGGTACAGAGACACATAGAGAGAGACAGGTACAGAGACACATAGAGAGAGACAGGTACAGAGACATAGAGAGAGACGGGGACAGAGACACATAGAGGGAGAGACAGGTACAGAGACACATAGAGAGAGACAGGTACAGAGACATAGAGAGAGAGACAGGTACAGAGACACATAGAGAGAGACAGGTACAGAGACATAGAGAGAGAGACAGGTACAGAGACACATAGAGAGAGACAGGTACAGAGACACATAGAGAGAGAGACGGGTACAGAGACACATAGAGAGAGACAGGTACAGAGACATAGAGAGAGACTGGGACAGAGACACATAGAGGGAGAGACAGGTACAGAGACGTAGAGAGAGACAGGGACAGAGACACATAGAGAGAGACAGGTACAGAGACACATAGAGAGAGACAGGTTCAGAGACACATAGAGAGAGACGGGTTCAGAGACACATAGAGACAGGTACAGAGACACATAGAGAGAGACGGGTACAGAGACATAGAGAGAGACAGGTACAGAGACACATAGAGAGATAGGTACAGAGACACATAGAGAGAGACGGGGACAGAGACACATAGAGAGAGACGGGGACAGAGACACATAGAGAGAGACAGGGACAGAGACACATAGAGAGAGACAGGGACAGAGACACATAGAGAGAGACGGGTTCAGAGACACATAGAGACAGGTACAGAGACACATAGAGAGAGACGGGTACAGAGACATAGAGAGAGACAGGTACAGAGACACATAGAGAGATAGGTACAGAGACACATAGAGAGAGACGGGGACAGAGACACATAGAGAGAGACGGGGACAGAGACACATAGAGAGAGACGGGGACAGAGACACATAGAGAGAGACAGGGACAGAGACACATAGAGAGAGACGGGTACAGAGACACATAGAGAGAGACAGGTACAGAGACATAGAGAGAGACAGGGACAGAGACACATAGAGAGAGACAGGGACAGAGACACATAGAGAGAGAGACAGGTACAGAGACACATAGAGAGAGACAGGTACAGAGACACATAGAGAGAGACAGGGACAGAGACATAGAGAGAGACGGGGACAGAGACACATAGAGGGAGAGACAGGTACAGAGACATAGAGAGAGAGACAGGTACAGAGACACATAGAGAGAGAGACGGGTACAGAGACACATAGAGAGAGACAGGTACAGAGACACATAGAGAGAGACCGGTACAGAGACATAGAGAGAGACAGGTACAGAGACACATAGAGAGAGACAGGTACAGAGACACATAGAGAGAGACAGGGACAGAGACACATAGAGAGAGACGGGGACAGAGACATAGAGAGAGACAGGGACAGAGACGTAGAGAGAGACAGGGACAGAGACACATGGAGAGAGACAGGGACAGAGACACATAGAGAGAGACAGGTTCAGAGACACATAGAGACAGGTACAGAGACACATGGAGAGAGACAGGTACAGAGACATAGAGAGAGACAGGTATAGAGACACATAGAGAGACAGGTACAGAGACACATAGAGAGAGACGGGGACAGAGACACATAGAGAGAGACGGGGACAGAGACACATAGAGAGAGACGGGGACAGAGACACATAGAGAGAGACAGGTACAGAGACACATAGAGAGAGACGGGGACAGAGACACATAGAGAGAGACGGGGACAGAGACACAGGGAGAGAGACAGGGACAGAGACATAGAGGGAGAGACAGGGACAGACACATAGAGGGAGAGACAGGGACAGAGACACATAGAGAGAGACGGGACAGACACATGGAGAGAGACAGGGACAGAGACACATAGAGAGAGACGGGGACAGAGACACATAGAGAGAGACAGGGACAGAGACACATAGAGAGAGACAGGTTCAGAGACACATAGAGACAGGTACAGAGACACAGAGAGAGACAGGTACAGAGACATAGAGAGACAGGTACAGAGACATAGAGAGAGACAGGTACAGAGACACATAGAGAGATAGGTACAGAGACACATAGAGAGAGACGGGGACAGAGACACATAGAGAGAGACGGGGACAGAGACACATAGAGAGAGACAGGGACAGAGACACATAGAGAGAGACAGGTACAGAGACACATAGAGAGAGACAGGTACATAGACTCATAGAGAGAGACAGGTACAGAGACATAGAGAGAGACAGGGACAGAGACACATAGAGAGAGACAGGGACAGAGACACATAGAGAGAGAGACAGGGACAGAGACACATAGAGAGAGAGACAGGTACAGAGACACATAGAGAGAGACAGGGACAGAGACACATAGAGAGAGACGGGGACAGAGACATAGAGAGAGACGGGGACAGAGACACATAGAGAGAGACGGGGACAGAGACACATAGAGAGAGACAGGTACAGAGACACATAGAGAGAGACAGGTTCAGAGACACATAGAGACAGGTACAGAGACACATAGAGAGAGACAGGTACAGAGACATAGAGAGAGACAGATAGAGAGAGACATAGAGAGACAGGTACAGAGACACATAGAGAGAGAGACAGGGACAGAGACATAGAGGGAGAGACAGGGACAGACACATGGAGAGAGACAGGCGGACACGCAAAGTTACAGACAGGAGCATTTACCTTCCAGCTGGTTCGCTGTGTTAGTCTCTCCACATGCTAGCTGGTTCTCTGTGTTAGTCTCTCCACATGCTAGCTGTTTCTCTGTGTTAGTCTCCCCACATGCTAGCTGGTCCTCTGTGTTAGTCTCTCCACATGCTAGCTGTTTCTCTGTGTTAGTCTCCCCACATGCTAGCTGGTCCTCTGTGTTAGTCTCTCCACATGCTAGCTGTTTCTCTGTGTTAGTCTCCCCACATGCTAGCTGGTCCTCTGTGTTAGTCTCTCCACATGCTAGCTGTTTCTCTGTGTTAGTCTCCCCACATGCTAGCTGGTCCTCTGCGTTAGTCTCCCCACATGCTAGCTGGTGTTTTGTCCGTGTGTGTGTGTGTGTGTGTGTGTGTGTGTGTGTCCACCAGGTGGCAGCAGAGGGCTGGTCCAGGGGCGTCTGTGGAGAAGAGACGGGGTGCTGGCTGCCAGCTGTGCCCAGGAGGGGGTACTCAGGGTCAACGCCGTGACGAACGAGAGCAAGCTATAACCATGACAACATTTCCCTTGAGACCGTTACATGGCTGATGAAGACTATGGCTGCATTTACACAGGCAGCCCAATTCTGATCTCTTTTCCGCTAATTGGTCTTTTGACCAATCACATCAGATATTTGTCAGAGCTAATCTGATTGGTCAAAAGACCAATTAGTGAAAGAAAGATCAGAATTGGGCTGCCTGTGTTAAGAGAGACACGCCATGCCGACGAACGGCTAAAAACAGCTTTTGGCTGCGGTGTTAGTGATCACCTGCTGGGTGTTGACGAACGGTTCAACCTCATCCCCAGCCTTCATCCCCAGCCTTCATCCCCAGCCTTCATCCCCAGCCTTCATCCCCAGCCTTCATCCCCAGCCTTCATCCCCAGCCTTCATCCCCAGCCTTCATCCCCAGCCTTCAACTTCAGCATCTTAGCATCTACAACCTACTGAACCATGTGGTGATGATTAGAATGAGTTGATTCTGACTGAATAGATTTTCTGATGAAGATAAAGATTTCCATATGTATGAAGTCTTTATATTAAATTATATTTTACCCTTTTAAATGATTTTATAATTGCACTTGATAGTCGTTGTTTCTATTTGTTTTGCCCGTTGTGGTTCCATAGCATTCCTTTATCAATCCTTTCATATTTCAATAATGTCTATCTTTTCATTTGTTTTGTTTTGTTTTGTCATTTAGCAGAAGCTCTTATCCAGAGCGACTTACAGGAGCAATTAGGGTGAAGTGCCTTGCTCAAGGGCACATCGACAGATTTTTCACCTGAATCAGGTCCATAATTATTGACACCCTTGATAAAGGAATGCTATGGAACCACAACGGACAAAACAAATAGAAATACTGGATATATTGTATGCACAAAAACATGGAAATTGTTATTTTATCCTAAAGATTTTGTTTAACAAGTAATAAAAAATTCTCAAGACGGGTTGAAATGATTGCCACCCTCCTGTGTTCTATACTCCAGCCCCCTCCTGTGTTCTATACTCCAGCCCCCTCCTGTGTTCTATACTCCAGCCCCCTCCTGTTTTCTATACTCCAGCCCCCTCCTGTTTTCTATACTCCAGCCCCCTCCTGTGTTCTATACTCCAGCCCCCTCCTGTGTTCTATACTCCAGCCCCCTCCTGTGTTCTATACTCCGGCCCCTCCTGTGTTCTATACTCCAGCCCCCTCCTATTTTCTATACTCCAGCCCCTCCTGTGTTCTATACTCCAGCCCCCTCCTGTTTTCTATACTCCAGCCCCCTCCTGTTTTCTATACTCCACCCCCCCCTCCTGTTTTCTATACTCCAGCCCCCTCCTGTGTTCTATACTCCAGCCCCCTCCTGTTTTCTATACTCCAGCCCCCTCCTGTTTTCTATACTCCAGCCCCCTCCTGTTTTCTATACTCCAGCCCCCTCCTGTGTTCTATACTCCAGCCCCCTCCTGTGTTCTATACTCCAGCCCCCTCCTGTGTTCTATACTCCAGCCCCCTCCTGTGTTCTATACTCCAGCCCCCTCCTGTTTTCTATACTCCGGCCCCTCCTGTTTTCTATACTCCGGCCCCTCCTGTTTTCTATACTCCAGCCCCCTCCTGTGTTCTATACTCCAGCCCCCTCCTGTGTTCTATACTCCGGCCCCTCCTGTTTTCTATACTCCAGCCCCCTCCTGTTTTCTATACTCCGGCCCCTCCTGTTTTCTATACTCCAGCCCCCTCCTGTGTTCTATACTCCGGCCCCTCCTGTTTTCTATACTCCAGCCCCCTCCTGTTTTCTATACTCCGGCCCCTCCTGTTTTCTATACTCCAGCCCCCTCCTGTGTTCTATACTCCATCCCCCTCCTGTTTTCTATACTCCAGCCCCCTCCTGTGTTCTATACTCCAGCCCCCTCCTGTGTTCTATACTCCAGCCCCCTCCTGTGTTCTATACTCCAGCCCCCTCCTGTTTTCTATACTCCAGCCCCCTCCTGTGTTCTATACTCCAGCCCCCTCCTGTGTTCTATACTCCAGCCCCTCCTGTTTTCTATACTCCAGCCCCCTCCTGTTTTCTATACTCCAGCCCCCTCCCCTTACGAGGATAACGACACTGAGCCTTTTTCTAAAATGTTTTCTGAGACTGAGGAACACATTGGGAGGGATCTTAGACCATTCCTCCATACAGAATATTTCCAGATCCTTGATATCCTTCGTCTGCTCTTATGGACCGCCCTCTTCAATTCAAACCACAGGTTTTCAATGGGGTTCAAGTCCGGAGACTGAAATGGCCATTGCAAAATGTTGATTTTGTGGTCAGTTAACCTTTTCTTTGTGGATTTTGATTAGCGCTTGGGGTGCAAAACCCACCACTGCTGTGCATGGCCAAAGACCTCTATTTTCATGTCATCTGACCAAAGCACCGGTTCCAATCCAAGTGCCAACGCCGTTAATCATCCAGGCGGTGCTATGGTCAGATGACATGAAAATAGAGGTCTTTGGCCATGCACAGCAGTGGTGGGTTTGGTGTTGATTAACAGAAGCATATGCAGAAAAGTATCTTAGACCTGTAAAATATGTTGGTGGAGCTTTGATGTTATGAGGCTATTTTTCTTCCACTGGTCCTGGGGCCCTTGTTAAAGTCAACGGCATCATGAACTTTACCCAGTACCAGGACATTTTAGCCAAAAACCTGGTTGCTTCTGCCAGGTTTTTTTACCCTCCTGTAGGTTTTCACTCCAAGTTGATCTTCCAGCAAGTTCTGTGTGGATGATTTTTTTTTAAATGCAACATAATTTTTTATATATAAATGCAACAATGATTTTACTGAGTTACAGTTCATATAAGGAAATTAATCAATTGAAATAAATACATTTGGCCCTAATCTATGGATTTCACATGACTGGGCAGGGGCACAGCCATGGGTGGGCCTGGGAGGGCATAGGCCCACCCACTTGGCAGCCAGGCCCACCCACTGGAGAGCCAGGCCCAGCCAATCAGAATGATTTTTCCACACAAAAGGGCTTTATTACAGACAGAAATACTCCTCAGCACCCCCATCCCCCCTCAGACGATCCCGCAGGTGAAGAAGCCGGATGTGGAGGTCCTGGGCTGGCGTGGTTACACATGGTCTGCGGTTATGAGGCCTGTTGGACAAATTATTTAAAATGATGTTGGAGGCAGTTTATGGTAGGGAAATTAACATTCAATTCTCTGGCAACAGCCCTGGTGGACATTCCTGCATTCAGTATGCCAATTGCACGCTCCCTCAAAACTTGAGACATCTGTGGCATTGTGTTGTATGACAAAACTGCACATTTTAGAGTGGCCTTTTATTGTCCCCATCACAAGGTGCACCTGTGTAATGATCATGCTGTTTAATCAGCTTCTTGATATGCCACACCTGTCAGGTGGATGGATTATCTTGGCAAAGGAGAAATGCTCACTAACTGGGATGTAAACAAAATATGAGAGAAATCAGCTTTTTGTGCGTATGGAACATTTCTGGGATCTTTTATTTCAGCTCATTAACATGGGACAAACACTTTAAATGTTGCGTTGATATTATTGTTCAGTGTAGATCAGGGTGTCAAACTCATTCCACGGAGGGCCGAGTGTCTGCAGGTTTTTGGTTTTCCTTTCAATTAATAATAATAATAATAATAATAATAATAATATGCCATTTAGCAGACGCTTTTATCCAAAGCGACTTACAGTCATGTGTGCATAATTTTTTTTTGTGTATGGGTGGTCCCGGGGATCGAACCCACTACCTTGGCGTTACAAGCGTTGTGCTCTAAGCTAAGACCTAGACACCAGGTGAGGGGAGTTCTTTCCTAATTAGCGAAAACCAGCAGACACTCGGCCCTCCGTGGAATGAGTTTCACACTTGATGTAGAACAACAGAATCTGGTAATGAGTGAATCCCAATTGGCACCCTATTCCCATAGGGCTCTGGTCTAAAGTAGTGCACTATATAGGGAATAGGGTGCCATTCTCTGGTCTAAAGTAGTGCCCTATATAGGGAATAGGGTGCCATTCTCTGGTCTAAAGTAGTGCACTATATAGGGAATAGGGTGCCATCCTCTGGTCTAAAGTAGTGCACTATATAGGGAATAGGGTGCCATTCTCTGGTCTAAAGTAGTGCACTATATAGGGAATAGGGTGTCATTCTCTGGTCTAAAGTAGTGCACTATATAGGGATTAGGGTGCCATTCTCTGGTCTAAAGTAATGCACTATATAGGGAATAGGGTGTCATTCTCTGGTCTAAAGTAGTGCACTACATAGGGAATAGCGTGCCATTCTCTGGTCTAAAGTAGTGCACTATATAGGGAATAGGGTGTCATTCTCTGGTCTAAAGTAGTGCACTACATAGGGAATAGGGTGCCATTATCTGGTCTAAAGTAGTGCACTATATATGGAATAGGGTGCCATTCTCTGGTCTAAAGTAGTGCACTATATAGGGAATAGGGTGCCATTTGGGATGCTGGCAATGTCATGATGGTGATGCAGTGTTGTATATCAGTGAACAATGTTATTTGTCCCCAAAGATAATCTTGCTTTTTAGCCCAGTACTAACTTTAGGCCTAATCTGTGTCACCCCTATCCTTAAAGGGGCAATCTGCAGTTCAAAGCCGCTGTTTTGGTAATAGCTTGGGGATGGGGTTGGAGAGATGTAACCACCCCTATCAAATTCATATACAGAGCTATGGATGCCAGGATTGACCATCAACGGTATTAAACATGGTTTTAATCATGTTTTGAGGCTATACTGTTTGTGTTTGGAATTGTATTGTTTACAAACCATGGAGTAAAACAAGCTGATATTTTGGTTTCTGATGGGGTACAACAGTTGAACTAAACTCATGAGGCATGTATAAGTTACATTCTTCAATAATCAATGGGTATATATCATTAATGGGTATATATCATTAATTCGCAGATTGCCCCTTTAATGTCCTTAGTCTTGTATGAGCTCAGCTAATATAAAAAAGGTTGCATTTTATATGAATTTTGCCATAATATCGTTGGACTAACATGCCACTGTAGCCTACCACAACCAACCCTCTCCCCTACGTTGGCACACATGCTTACGCAGAGAGGGAGATGGCTAGAGGGGGTGCGAGAGAGAGGCGCGTCACTGATGGGTATTTTCTCATCTTCCCGTCGCCTGCTCAACCAATTAATGATCCGTTACCACCCGTTACCGACTACCGCTGGATGTTCTGCTCGTGATGACCTTGTACCTCTCTGACGCTTAAAACATTCTCAATATTGTATTTTCCGTCCGACCGTTTTAGTCTGCCTGTCTGGAGTCTGTAGTCTGTGTCCATCTCCATGGCTACCTCGAGCCTGCTGCGGAGAGGCAGATCTCACAGCGACCCGAGCAGCATCATCACGGAACCTCGAGTCGCCGGAGCTACCGGAGCAGGTTGGTGACTACCACTCATCATGGCTTGTCTGTCTGATTTCTATAGCTGTCTGTCCCTCATTCGGCATTTCAGAATCTGAATCTCCCGGTCGTGTTGTTGGATGTAGGCTGTGTTGCAACATTAATTTGTTTTTTTTCCTCCCGGTTGAGTGTCCGCGGCACACTGCGAACATCAATCGTGATCATCCATGGGTGCGTTTGAATTTCGAATAAAACAAATGTAGCCTAGTAAATATGTTAATTTCCCCTGAAAAACATTCATTATTAGTTATGAATAGTAACTTGTTATTTATGTAAGCTATAGGCTACAAGCATCCGCAGACAAACTGACATACAGGAGATGTAGCCTAGTAATTCATTGGAGTGTCTGCAATGCGGGGATGTTTAGGCCACTACAGCATATAACCTATAGATTATTTTTTTAATATACAGTGCATTTGGAAAGTATTCAGACCCCTTCTCTTTTTTCCACAATTTGTTATGTTACTGCCTTATTCAAAAATTGATTAAATTGTTTTTTTCCCTCATCAATCTACACACAATACCCCATAATGACAAAGTGAAAACAGGTATTTAGAAATTTTTGCAAATGTATTAAAAACGGAAATACCTTATTTACATAAATATTCTGTCCTTTGCTATGAGACTCGAAATTGAGCTCAGGTGCATCCTGTTTCCATTGATCATCCTTGAGATGTTTCTACAACTTGATTGGACTCCACCTGTGGTAAATTCAATTGATTGGACATGATTTGGAAAGGCACACACCTGTCTATATAAGGTCCCACAGTTGACAGTGTATGTCAGAGCAAAAACCAAGCCATGAGGTCAAAGGAATTGTCCATAGAGCTCCGAGACAGGATTGTGTCGAGGCACAGATCTGGGGAAGGGCACCAAAACATTTCTGCAGCATTGAAGGTCCCCAAGAACACAGTGGCCTCCATCATTCTTAAATGGAAGAAGTTTGGATCCACCAAGACTCTTCCTATAGCTGGCCGCCTGGACAAACTGAGCAACCGGGGGAGAGGGCCTTGGTCAGGGAGGTGACCAAGAACCCGATGGTCACTCTGAGAGAACTCCAGAGTTCCTCTGTGGAGATGGGAGAACCTTCCGGAAAGACAACCATCTCTGCAGCACTCCACCAGTAAGGCCTTTATAGTAGGGTGGCCAGACGGAAGCCACTCCTCAGTAAAAGGCACATGACAGCCCGCTTGAAATTTGCCAAAAGGCACCAAAAGGACTCAGACCGTGAGAAACAAGATTCTCTGGTCTGATGAAAGCAAGATTGAACTATTTGGCCTGAATACCAAGTGTCACGTCTGGAGGAAACCTGGCACCATCCCTACGGTGAAGCATGGTGGTGGCAGTGTCATGCTGTGGGGATGTTTTTCAGCGGCAGGGACTGGGAGACTAGTCAGGATCAAGGGAAAGATGAACAGAGCAAAGTACAGAGAGATCCTTGATGAAAATCTGCTCCAGAGTGCTCAGGACCTCAGACTGGGGCGAAGGTTCACCTTCCAACAGGACAACGACCCTAAGCACACAGCCAAGACAACACAGGAGTGGCTTCGGGACAAGTCTCTGAATATCCTTGAGTGGCCCAGCCAGAGCCCAGACTTGAACCCGATCGAACATCTCTGGAGAGACCTGAAAATAGCTGTGCAGCAACGCTCCCCATCCAACCTGACAGAGCTTGAGAGGATCTGCAGAGAAGAATGGTAGAACTCCCCAAATACAGGTGTGCCAAGCTTGTAGCGTCATACCCAAGAAGACTTGAGGCTGTAATCGCTGCCAAAGGTGCTTCAACAAAGTACTGAGTAAAGGGTCTGAATACTTATGTAAATGCAATATTTTATTTTGTAAATGTCATTTCAGTTGTTTTTTTTATATACATTTGCAAACATTTCTAAAAACCTGTTTTTGCTTTGTCATTATGGGGTATTGTGTGTTGATTGATAAGAAAAACAATAACAATTTAATCAATTTTAGAATAAGGCTGTAACGTAACAAAATATGAAAAAAGTCAAGGGGTCTGAACACTTTCCTGAATTTACTGTATATGTCTCATAGCTTACTTAGAGTATATATCCCTACAGCATATACGTAGAGATGGTGCCAGGTTTCCTCCAGACGTGATGCTTGGCATTCAGGCCAAAGAGTTCCATCTTGCTTTCATCAGACCAGAGAATCTTGTTTCTCACGGTCAGAGTCCTTTAGGTGCCTTTTGGCAAACACCAAGCGGGCTGTCATGTGCCTTTTACTGAGGAGTGGCTTCCGTCTGACCAGGATGAGTCGGACCACAGAGTGAAGGAAAAGCAGCCAACAAGTGCTCAGCATATGTGGGAACTCCTTCAAGACTGTTGGGAAAGCATTCCAGGTGAAGCTGGTTGAGAGAATGCCAAGAGTGTGCAAAGCTGTCATCAAGGCAAAGGGTGGCTATTTGAAGAATCTCAAATATAAAATATATTTTGATTTGTTTAACACTTTTTTGGTTACTACATGATTCCATATGTGTTATTTCATAGTTTTGATGTCTTCACTATTATTCTATAATGTAGAAAATAGTAAAAATAAAGAAAAATCCTTGAATGAGTAGGTATGTTCAAAACTATGACATAACACATACAGTGGGGAAAAAAAGTATTTAGTCAGCCACCAATTGTGCAAGTTCTCCCACTTAAAAAGATGAGAGAGGCCTGTAATTGTCATCATAGGTACACGTCAACTATGACAGACAAATTGAGAAAAAGAAATCCAGAAAATCACATTGTAGGATTTTTTATGAATTTATTAGCAAATTATGGTGGAAAATAAGTATTTGGTCACCTACAAACAAGCAAGATTTCTGGCTCTCACAGACCTGTAACTTCTTCTTTAAGAGGCTCCTCTGTCCCCCACTCGTTACCTGTATTAATGGCACCTGTTTGAACTTGTTATCAGTATAAAAGACACCTGTCCACAACCTCAAACAGTCACACTCCAAACTCCACTATGGCCAAGACCAAAGAGCTGTCAAAGGACACCAGAAATAAAATTGTAGACCTGCACCAGGCTGGGAAGACTGAATCTGCAATAGGTAAGCAGCTTGGTTTGAAGAAATCAACTGTGGGAGCAATTATTAGGAAATGGAAGACATACAAGACCACTGATAATCTCCCTCGATCTGGGGCTCCACGCAAGATCTCACCCTGTGGGGTGGACAGGTGTCTTTTATACAGGTAACAAGCTGAGATTAGGAGCACTCCCTTTAAGAGTGTGCTCCTAATCTCAGCTCATTACCTGCATAAAAGACACCTGGGAGCCAGAAATCTTTCTGATTGAGAGGGGGTCAAATACTTGTTTCCCTCAATAAAATGCAAATCAATTTATAAAATTTTTGACATGCATTTTTTCTGGATTTTGTTGTTGTTATTCTGTCTCTCACTGTTCAAATAAACCTACCATTAAAACTATAGACTGATCATTGCTTTGTCTGTTGGCAAACGTACAAAATCAGCAGGGGATCAAATACTTTTTTCCCTCACTGTATGTTTGATTGAGTTCCCTTTCTGTTGATCTAGACTGATACAACAAGGGTTCTGCTCTATACTCTTCTGGTATGTTCAGGTCTTCACAGGTTCTGTTGTCATCAGGGTCTGGGGTCAATTCCATTTAAATTCCAGTCAATTCAGGAAGTACATTGAAATTCCAATTTTCTTCAGTGCTTTTCAATGAGGAAGATCTGGAATTGGAATTGGGTTCTTTCTGAATTGATTGGAATTTAAATATAATTGACCCAAACCCTGGTTTCATTTGACCTCAGATGTTGTTTTTGCTGCTGTTATTGCTGACATGCCATATGAGGACTGAAGTAGATCACAATATTATATGCTGACATGCCATATGAGGACTGAAGTAGATCATAATATTACATGCTGACATGCCATATGAGGACTGAAGTAGATCATAATATTACATGCTGACATGCCATATGAGGACTGAAGTAGATCATAATATTACATGCTGACATGCCATATGAGGACTGAAGTAGATCATAATATTACATGCTGACATGCCATATGAGGACTGAAGTAGATCATAATATTACATGCTGACATGCCATATGAGGACTGAAGTAGATCATGTTATGACATCAAACTGAGGCTGTATTGAAAGGCTGTTAGGTTACGGTAATATAATATTATCACAGTTAATAAAAACATCTACAAAGTCTATTTTATTTTCTAGTCAACAGGAATACTATATATACTGCTCTAACAGGAATACTATATATACTGCTCTAACAGGAATACTATATATACTGCTCTAACAGGAATACTATATATACTGCTCTAACAGGAATACTATATATACTGCTCTAACAGGAATACTATATATACTGCTCTAACAGGAATACTATATATACTGCTCTAACAGGAATACTATATATACTGCTCTAACAGGAATACTATATATACTGCTCTAACAGGAATACTATATATACTGCTCTAACAGGAATACTATATATATACTGCTCTAACAGGAATACTATATATACTGCTCTAACTGGAATACTATATATATACTGCTCTAACAGAAATACTATATATACTGCTCTAACAGGAATACTATATATACTGCTCTAACAGGAATACTATATATACTGCTCTAACAGGAATACTATATAAACTGCTCTAACATGAATACTATATATACTGCTCTAACAGGAATACTATATATACTGCTCTAACAGGAATACTATATATACTGCTCTAACAGGAATACTATATATACTGCTCTAACAGGAATACTATATATACTGCTCTAACAGGAATACTATATATACTGCTCTAACAGGAATACTATATATACTGCTCTAACAGGAATACTATATATACTGCTCTAACAGGAATACTATATATACTGCTCTAACAGGAATACTATATATACTGCTCTAACAGGAATACTATATATACTGCTCTAACAGGAATAGTATATATACTGCTCTAACAGGAATACTATATAAACTGCTCTAACAGGAATACTATATATACTGCTCTAACAGGAATACTATATATACTGCTCTAACAGGAATACTATATATACTGCTCTAACAGGAATACTATATATACTGCTCTAACAGGAATACTATATATACTGCTCTAACAGGAATACTATATATACAGCTATAAGTATGCTCCCTACCAGACAGGTACACCTCTCCATCCCTCTCTCCTCCATCCCTCTCTCTCTTCCACCCCTCTCTCTCCTCATTCCTCTCTCCTCCATCCCTCTCTCCTCCATCCCTCTCTCTCCTCCATCACCCTCTCTCCTCCATTCCTCTCTCTCCTCATTCCTCTCTCCTCCATCCCTCTCTCTCTCCATCCCTCTCTCTCCTCCATCACCCTCTCTCCTCCATTCCTCTCTCTCCTCATTCCTCTCTCCTCCATCCCTCTCTCCTCCATCCCTCTCTCTCTCCATCCCTCTCTCCTCCATCCCTCTCTCTCCTCCATCCCCCTCTCTCCTCCATCCCTCTCTCCTCCATCCCCCTCTCTCATCCATCCCTCTCTCTCCTCCATCCCTCTCTCCTCCATCCCTCTCTCCTCCATCCCTCTCTCCTCCATCCCCCTCTCTCCTCCATCCCTCTCTCCTCCACCCCTCTCTCATCCATCCCTCTCTCTCCTCCATCCCTCTCTCCTCCATCCCCCTCTCTCCTCCATCCCTCTCTCCTCCATCCCTCTCTCATCCATCCCTCTCTCTCCTCCATCCCTCTCTTCTCCATCCCTCTCTCTCCTCCATCCCTCTCTCTCCTCCATCCATCCCTCTCTCTCTCCCTCCCTCTCTCCTCCATCCCTCTCTCTCTCCATGTCTCTCTCCTCCATCCCTCTCTCTCCTCCATCCTTCTCTCCTCCATCCCTCTCTCCTCCATCCCTCTCTCCTCAATCCCTCTCTCCATCCCTCTCCATCTCTCTCTCATCCATCTCTCTCCTCCATCCCCCTCTCTCCATCCCTCTCTCTCTCCATCCCTCTCTCCTCCATCCCTCTCTCTCTCCATCCCTCTCTCCTCCATCCCTCTCTCCTCCATCCCTCTCTCTCTTCATCCCTTTCTCCATCTCTCCGATTTAGACATATTTTTATAAAAGAGGCAGGAAGTTGGATCTTCGGGGGGAGCGGAGTCCTAGCGAGACGCGGGAGCGCTATAGTCTTTTAACCATACATACATACATACAAACAGACCATATTATGTATTTTCATGTCAAGTAATCTATGCTTTAAGTTGATTGGAGAATATTTTTTGTTAGATATAAGAAGAATAGGTCATTTTGTTGTTGCACCATGTATCCCTGGATCTCATTGGATGTTTTTGCCGTTTGGCTTTTGGGAACTTCGATTGTGGATTGTATACGTCTGAATCAACTTCGCTTCAGGCTTGGGCAGTGACTATGTTCAACTGGTAAGGAACTCACTACACTATCCCACTCTCCTCCACTCCTCCCTCCATCCTCCACTCATCCCTCTCTCCCTCCACCCTCCACTCATCCCTCTCTCCCTCCACCCTCCACTCATCCCACTCTCCTCCACTCCATCTCTCCATCCTCCACTCCTCCCTCCACCCTCCACTCATCCCTCTCTCCCTCCACCCTCCACTCATCCCTCTCTCCCTCCACCCTCCACTCATCCCTCTCTCCTCCACTCCATCTCTGTCTCCTCCACTCCATCTCTCTCTCCTCCACTCCATCTCTCTCTCCTCCACTCCATCTCGCTCTCCTCCACCTCTCTCTTCTTCACTCCTCCCTCCCTCTGTCCGTCCCTCCCTCCCTCCCTCCATCTCTCTCTCCTCCTGACTCCCTACTGTAGCTTTGATCTCCTGGCTCTGGAAGAGTGGAGGGGAGGAGGTGGAGGGGGGTAGGGGAGTGGAGGGGAGGAGGTGGAGGGGGAGTGGAGGGGAGGGGGGAGAGTGGAGAGAGGAGGGGGAGTGGAGGGGGGGAGGTGGAGGGGGAGTGGAGGGGAGGAGGTGAAGGGGGAGTGGAGGGGAGGAGGGGGGTGGGGGAGTGGAGGGGAGGAGGTGGAGGGGGAGGGGGAGTGGAGGGGAGGGGGGAGAGTGGAGAGAGGAGAGAGGAGGGGGAGTGGAGTGGGGGAGGTGGAGGGGGAGTGGAGTGGGGGAGGTGGAGGGGGAGTGGAGTGGAGGAGGTGGAGGGGGAGTGGAGGGGAGGGGGAAGAGTATAGAGAGGAGGGGGAGTGGAGTGGGGGAGGTGGAGGGGGAGTGGAGGGGAGGAGGTGGAGGGGGAGTGGAGGGGAGGGGGGAGAGTGGAGAGAGGAGAGAGGAGGGGGGAGTGGGGAGTGAGTGGGGGAGGTGGAGGGGGAGTGGAGGGGAGGAGGTGGAGGGGTGGAGGAGGAGTGGAGGGGAGGAGAAGAGGCGGTGGAGATAGATGGAGTCAGAGAGCCTGGCCTGGGATGGAGTCAGAGAGGACAGGAGAGGAAGGGAGGAGACTAATGGAGAAGAGGAGAGGAAGGGAAGGGAAGGGAGTGGACAGGAGAGAGGAGGAGGGGAGAGGACAGGAGAGAGGAGGAG
>CM062482.1:444459-471959 GCA_031479575.1 Coregonus ussuriensis | reverse complement strand
CAGACACTGCTGTTAGAAGGTATTAAAACACACACAGGCAGACAGACACTGCTGTTAGAAGGTATTAAAACACACACAGGCAGACAGACACTGCTGTTAGAAGGTATTAAAACACACACAGGCAGACAGACACTGCTGTTAGAAGGTATTAAAACACACACAGGCAGACAGACACTGCTGTTAGAAGGTATTAAAACACACACAGGCAGACAGACACTGCTGTTAGAAGGTATTAAAACACACACAGGCAGACAGACACTGCTGTTAGAAGGTATTAAAACACACACAGGCAGACAGACACTGCTGTTAGAAGGTATTAAAACACACAGGCAGACAGACACTGCTGTTAGAAGGTATTAAAACACACACAGGCAGACAGACACTGCTGTTAGAAGGTATTAAAACACACACAGGCAGACAGACACTGCTGTTAGAAGGTATTAAAACACACACAGGCAGACAGACACTGCTGTTAGAAGGTATTAAAACACACACAGGCAGACAGACACTGCTGTTAGAAGGTATTAAAACACACACAGGCAGACAGACACTGCTGTTAGAAGGTATTAAAACACACACAGGCAGACAGACACTGCTGTTAGAAGGTATTAAAACACACACAGGCAGACAGACACTGCTGTTAGAAGGTATTAATATAACTGGTTGAACGATGTGACGAAGGGCATCAGTAGCTGTGTGTGTGGCTGGGGAGGGAATGATTCATGTGCTGCAATGCAGAAATAACACACTGGTCTATTTATAGAGCAGGTTACTTAGAGAAGTTCTACAGTAACTTTACTAAAGAACAACACAGTGGCCCGAATGGCACCCTATTGTCTATATAGAGGAGGAAGAGGACTATATGTTGGGGAGGGAGGAAGAGGACTATATGTTGGGGAGGGAGGAAGAGGACTATATGTTGGGGAGGGAGGAAGAGGACTATATGTTGGGGAGGGAGGAAGAGGACTATATGTTGGGGAGGGAGGAAGAGCACTATATGTTGGGGAGGGAGGAAGAGGACTATATGTTGGGGAGGGAGGAAGAGGACTATATGTTGGGGAGGGAGGAAGAGGACTATATGTTGGGGAGGGAGGAAGAGGACTATATGTTGGGGAGGGAGGAAGAGGACTATAAGTTGGGGAGGGAGGAAGAGGACTATATGTTGGGGAGGGAGGAAGAGGACTATATGTTGGGGAGGGAGGAAGAGGACTATATGTTGGGGAGGGAGGAAGAGGACTATATGTTGGGGAGGGAGGAAGAGGACTATATGTTGGGGAGGGAGGAAGAGGACTATATGTTGGGGAGGGAGGAAGAGGACTATATGTTGGGGAGGGAGGAAGAGGACTATAAGTTGGGGAGGGAGGAAGAGGACTATATGTTGGGGAGGGAGGAAGAGGACTATATGTTGGGGAGGGAGGAAGAGGACTATATGTTGGGGAGGGAGGAAGAGGACTGTATGTTGGGGAGGGAGGAAGAGGACTATATGTTGGGGAGGGAGGAAGAGGACTATATGTTGGGGAGGGAGGAAGAGGACTATATGTTGGGGAGGGAGGAAGAGGACTATATGTTGGGGAGGGAGGAAGAGGACTATATGTTGGGGAGGGAGGAAGAGGACTATATGTTGGGGAGGGAGGAAGAGGACTATATGTTGGGGAGGGAGGAAGAGGACTATATGTTGGGGAGGGGTGCCTTTGATTTGACACCTTTGGAGTCTAAAGTAATGCACTATATAGGGCAGGGGTATTCAACTCATACCCAGAGGTCCAGGTTTCCTGTTCTACCAGATCATTTAATTGCATCCACCTGGTGTCCCAAATCAGTCCCAGATTAGAGGGGAAGAATTATAAAAAAGCAGTGGAACTGGCTTCAAGGTCCAGATTAGAATTTGAGGGATATAAAGAATGAGGTGCCATTTGGGACAGCATCCCCTGGGTTGACTGTATAAAATGTGCTAAATGCTCTGCAGTTGTGCATTTGGTTTGCTAATTGAGTAGCTAGCTACTTCAAAAATCAATCTTCGCTTGGTAACAGCAGAGAATCCCCTCCTGGATCAAGAGCCTTGCTGTCAAAAATGTGTTTTGTGCGTGCAGGAAACTGTGTAGCATTTTGTAGTTACTTGTACGTCGGGGAGCCGTGAGAGTTATTTAAGATACTCTTCAAAGACGTGGGGTTTCAGACGTTTTCGAAAGATGGGCAGGGACTCCGCTGACCTGACTTTAGGGGGAAGCTTGTTCCACCACTGGGGTGCCAGGACAGGGAAGAGCTTGGACTGGGCAGGACAGGGAAGAGATTGGACTGGGCAGGACAGAGAAGAGATTGGACTGGGCTGAGTGGGAGCTGCCCTCCCATTGGGGTGCCAGGACAGAGAAGAGCTTGGACTGGGCTGAGTGGGAGCTGCCCTCCCATTGGAGTGCCAGGACAGAGAAGAGCTTTGACTGGGCTGAGGGGGAGGGGTGGGAGGGTGTCACGCCCTGACTCAGAGGACGCTTATATGTTGAGTCAGGGTGTGTATATTCCTTGTTGTGATTTTCTATGTTGTATTTTCTATGTTTAGATCTAGTAGGTATAGATCTATGTTGGCCGGTGTGGTTCCCAATCAGAGGCAGCTGTCGCTCGTTGTCTCTGATTGGGGACCATACTTAGGCAGTCTATGGGCACTATTGAGTTGTGGGATCTTGTTCCGTGAAAGGTATGTTGTTTGTGTCTACCTTGGACTTCACGTTTCGTTTAGTTTGTTGTTTTGTCGTTGTGTTTATTTGGTTCAAATAAACATGTATGCAGGCAAGCACCGGGGCCTTGAAGATGATGCGATCTTCGATTGAAAGCCAGTGGAGTGTGCGGAGGAGTGGGGTGACATGGGAGAACTTAGGAAGGTTGAACATCAGGCGGGCTGCAGCATTCTGGACAAGTTGGAGGGGTTGTATGGGACAAGTGGGGAGCCCAGCCAACAGAGAGTTGGAGTAGTCTAGACGGGAGATGACAAGTGCCTGGATTAGGACCTGTGCAGCTTCCTGTGTGAGGAAAGGTTGTACTCTACGGCTATTGTAGAGCATGAACCTGCAGGAGCGAATCACTGCTTTGACGTTTGCAAATAACGACAAGGTTCTTTACACTCTGGGAGGAGGACAATCGTGATGGCGAGATAATGGAGCGGGCAGTCCTTCCCCGGGAGGAAGAGCAGCTCCGTCTTGCCGAGGTTCAGCTTGAGGTGGTGATCCGACATCCACACTGATATGTCTGCCAGACATGCAGAGATGCGATTCGCCACCTGGTTATCAGAAGGGGGAAAGGAGAAAATTAATTGTGTGTCGTCTGCGTAGCAATGATAGGAGAGACCATGTGAGGATATGACAGAGCCAAGTGACTTGGTGTATAGAGAGAATAGGAGAGGGCCTATAACTGAGCCCTGGGGGACACATGTGGTGAGAGCATGTGGTGCGGAGACAGATTCTCGCCACGCCACCTGGTAGGGGCAATCTGTCAGGTAGGACGCAATCCAAGAGTGAGCAGCGCCGGAGATGCCCAACTCGGAGAGGGTGGAGAGGAGGATCTGATGGTTCACAGTATCAAAGGCAGCGGATAGGTCTAGAAAGATAAGAGGAGAGAGAGTTAGCTTTAGCAGTGCGTAAAGCCTCCGTGACACAGAGAAGAGCAGTCTCAGTTGAATGACCAGTCTTGAAACCTGACTGGTTTGGCTCAAGAAGGTCATTCTGAGAGAGATAGCAGGAGAGTTGGCTAGAGATGGCACGCTCAAGAGTTTTGGAGAGAAAAGAAAGAAGGGATACTGATCTGTAGTTGTTGACATCGGAGGGATCGAGTGTAGGTTTTTTGAGGAGGGGTGCAACTCTCGCTCTCTTGAAGACGGAAGGGACATGGCCAGCGGTCAAGGATGAGTTGATGAGCGAGGTGAGGTAAGGGAGATGGTCTCCGGAAATGGTCTGGAGAAGAGAGGAAGGGATAGGGACAAGCGGGCAGGTTGTTGGGCGGCCGGCCGTCACAAGTCGCAAGATTTCATCTGGAGAGAGAGGGGAGAAAGAAGTCAAAGCATAGGGTAGGGCAGTGTGAGCAGGACCAGCGGTGTCATTTGACTTAATAAATGAGGATCGGATGTCGTCAACCTTCTTTTCAAAATGGTTGACGAAGTCATCCACAGAGAGAGATGAGGGAGGGGGAGGAGGAGGAGGATTCAGCAGGGAGGAGAAGGTGGCAAAGAGCTTCCTAGGGTTAGAGGCAGAGGCTTGAAATTTAGAGTGGTAGAAAGTGGCTTTAGCAGCGGAAACAGAGGAAGAGAATGTAGAGAGGAAGGAGTGAAAAGATGACAGGTCCGCAGGGAGTCTAGTTTTCCTGCATTTCCGCTCGGCTGCCCGGAGCCCTCTTCTGTGAGCTCGCAATGAGTCGTCAAGCCACGGAGCAGGAGGGGAGGACCGAGCCGGCCGGGAGGATAGGGGACATAGAGAGTCAAAAGATGCAGAAAGGAAGGAGAGGAGGGTTGAGGAGGCAGAATCAGGAGATCGGAGGGAGAAGGATTTAGCAGAGGGAAGAGGTTATAGGATGGAAGAGGAGAGAGTAGCGGGAGAGAGAGAGCGAAGGTTGCGACGGCACATTACCATCTGAGTAGGGGCAGAGTGAGTAGTGTTGGAGGAGAGCGAGAGAGAAAAGGATACAAAGTATTGGTCGGAGACTTGGAGGGGAGTTGCAGTGAGATTAGTAGAAGAACAGCATCTAGTGAAGATGAGGTCAAGCGTATGTGAGTAGGGGGAGACGGTGAGAGGGTGAGGTCAAAAGAGGAGAGGAGTGGAAAGAAGGAGGCAGAGAGAAATGAGTCAAAGGCAGACATAGGGAGGTTAAAGTCACCCAGAACTGTGAGGGGTGAGCCATCCTCAGGAAAGGAACTTATCAAGGCGTCAAGCTCATTGATGAACTCTCCAAGGGAACCTGGAGGGCGATGTGTGGATAATCCTTTCTACCGCAGCTTTTTTTGAAAGATATCATGAAGAACTGAAAAAGTGTTGCTACTGCTCTCAACATGGCTGCCCTGAAGTTAATAGCGACAAAGATCAGTGGGAAAAAGTTGTGATGGACTACTTTCTGGAGGACGGTCATGCCATGCTGACTCTCTCTGACTCTGAAAATGAACCAGACAATGAGGAAATCCCTGATTTAGGTAGAACATTTTTCATTGAACCAGACATTGTAGAGTCTTCTGATGACAGTGGTGGGGAAGAAATGGCGATTAACAGTGTCGTTGTCACGTAAGAAGTTGACAGAGTTTTGAAATTAGTGGAATGCCCGGTGGTAGCAGAGAGATGATTGCCAAATGCGGAGAGAGTTGAAAAGAGAACACACAGAAGGCTGTTGTATAAAACACCTGTCTCTGTATAACATCTTCAAACTAAGGGCAACCATGGCATCCGTGACAGAGAGGGAGAAGTGTTCTTCCATGTATACGGGTAAGAGTCTAGCTACATTTTCAGATATGATACGTTTCTAATTTTGTCAGAAAGTTGTTTTCATAGCAAGTTAAAGCGTACTGTTAGCTAGCTAGCTAATGTTAGCTGGCTGACTCACTAGCTAATGTTACGTGTATGATCTGTGTAGTAATATTATTAATATCACAGAAAGCCATTTGTATTGCTAGTTATAGCATAGTGTTAGCTAGCTAGCTAACATTGAACCTAATTGGTTAGCTTTAGCTACCTGCAGATTCATGCATGGCAGTATTGCCACATTCAAAACAACCTGGGAACTCGGAAAGATACGAGGTCAAATCATGACGTCAGTGATCTTCAGGTCGGAAAGTCAGAGCTCTAGAAACAAGCCAGAGTTCCCGAGTTGGAATTCAGAGTTGTGTGACCGTTCAGATAGATTTCTCCCGGTCGGAGCTCGTTTCTTTCCTGAATTCACAGTTGTTTTGAACGAGGCATTAGAGTTGTTATTTTGGTTAATTGTTTAGCTAGCAAGCTAGCTACGTGTCTAAACGAAAGACTCCACTATGCAAGTAACCATTTCACTCTACCGTTTACACCTTCTGTATCCTGTGCATGTGACAGAGACAGTAATGTGAAGAACAACATGACCTGCACCAAAGTCAGGTTAGGATATACAGTAGGCCAACGACTAGATAAAGTGTTTGTACTACTTCCTGCTACTGCTTTCACCACTTTTAGCCTTGAAATCTTTGATTGTTTACTAAATTGTGAAACCTTAAAGACGTGGGTGGAGCTAAGGTTGAAGAGGGTGTGAACGATGCTGAATGGGTGTAGACAAAGAAGAGCTCTTCAGTAGGTGTACCAAAACATTCAAGGGCCATTTTCTCAAAAGTGGGGTTACAAGTTTATCAACTTTCAAAGCAGAATTATTTTCCCATTGTTCGTCAACTGCAGTGTATGATATACCATTTTCTAGCTCTGAGTCTTTACTTTTATCCAATGTAAAAAACACTATTTGAAATGTTGCAACATAAGACCGAATCGAGGTGGTGGGTCACAAATAGGCCTGAAACTAATCTAAGTCCATAACGACAGTCAGAAGTACTGAGCAATCAGACAGTTCAAACAGCAACGATTAACTAGGCTACTAGTTAAAAGACAGCACTTAAATTAAACTGCCCTAGCAAGACAACAACTACTATTGAATCAACTGCCCTAGCTAGACAATACCAACAACTACTATTGAATCACCTTCCCTACTAGACAATACCTACAGCTACTTATTAAATTAAAAAATATACTTGCTCCTCTTGTAAGCATTGACCCCCTTCCAAACTATAAATTACCTCTGCTGTTGTATTGGGACATGTCTGCCTGCCTGCCTGTCTGTCTGTCTGCCTGCCTGCCATTAAATGGTATGTGTTTGTTCCTCCATTAAAAGGTGTGTAATAAAAGCAAATCGGATGTTTACAACAATACCTGTCTGGGGTGCATAGGCACATAGCATGAACAGATGTCCACATGAAGTATATTTATGACTGTTTCATGGCTGTGTCCCAAATGCCATCCAATAGGGCACTACTTTAGACCAGAGTATGACACCCTATTCCCTATATAGTGCACTACTTTAGACCAGAGAATGGCACCCTATTCCTTATGTAGTGCACTACTTTAGACCAGAGAATGGCACCCTATTCCTTATATAGTGCACTACTTTAGACCAGAGAATGGCACCCTATTCCCTATATAGTGCACTACTTTAGACCAGAGAATGGCACCCTATTCCCTATATAGTGCACTACTTTAGACCAGAGAATGGCACCCTATTCCCTATATAGTACACTACTTTAGACCAGAGAATGGCACCCTATTCCCTATATAGTGCACTACTTTAGACCAGAGAATGGCACCCTATTCCCTATATAGTGCACTACTTTAGACCAGAGAATGGCACCCTATTCCCTATATAGTGCACTACTTTAGACCAGAGAATGGCCCCCTATTCCCTATATAGTGCACTACTTTAGACCAGAGAATGGCACCCTATTCCCTATATAGTGCACTACTTTAGACCAGAGAATGGCACCCTATTCCCTATATAGTGCACTACTTTAGACCAGAGAATGGCACCCTATTCCCTATATAGTGCACTACTTTAGACCAGAGAATGGCACCCTATTCCCTATATAGTGCACTACTTTAGACCAGAGAATGGCACCCTATTCCCTATATAGTGCACTACTTTAGACCAGGGTTCAGGGAATAGGGTGCCATTTGGGACTCACACTGCTGTGACCCAGATCCTCTAGAGCTGAATACCAGCAATATGTTACACTTGACAAGACATCACAGCATCACACACACACACACACACACACACACACACACACACACAGACACACACACACACACACACACACACACACACACACACACACACACACACACACACACACACACACACACACACACACACACACACACACACACACACACACACACACACACACACACACCTGATCCCCCATAAAGCTTCACACTAGTTATGGGCCATGGAGGAACACATTGACTATAATGATGATCACTACTATGTTCACAACAGACAACAGAGCCATCGTAGCCCATCACAGATACAACAGTTCTCCTGATCAGAGATAAACTACAGAGACACATATCAAACATGATATTGATCAGTTCAAATCAGCCATGAAACCCACTGCAGATCATCTTAATGCAACAACGGTACGATGCCATTTGGGAGGCAGTCATTTCTCTATGCAGTTCACTGATTAAACCTGATGTAGCAGTCAGAACACTACAGCACACTATAGTACAGTATAGTACAGTAGAGTACAGTATAGTACAGTATAGTACACTATAGTACAGTACACCATAGTACAGCATAGTACACTATAGTACAGTACAATACACAATAGTACAGTATAGTACATTATAGTGCAGTATAGTACATTACACTACAATATAGTACAGAATAGTACACTACAGGACAGTGTAGTACACTATAGTACAGCATAGTACACTACAGTGCAGTATAGTACAATACAGTGCAGCATAGTACAGTATAATACTATAGTATAGTAAAGTACACTATAGTACAGACATTCCACTCCACTACAGTACACTATAGGAAAGTACACCACAGTACACTAGAGTACAGTATAGTACACCACAGTACACTACAATATAGTACACTAAAGTACACAACAGTTTAGTATACTACAGTATAGTACACTATAGTACAGACATTTAATTCCACTCCACTACAGTACACACGGGTAAAGTACAGTACACTATAGTACAGAACAGTATAGTACACTACCGTACACTACAGTAAATCAAATCCAATTTTATTGGCCACATGCGCCGAATACAACAAGTGCAGACATTACAGTGAAATGCTTACTTACAGTAAAGTATAGTACACTACAGTACACTATAGTATAGTACACTATAGTACACTACAGTATAATACACTATAGTACACTACAGTATAATACACTATAGTACACTATAGTATAGTACACTATAGTACACTACAGTATAATACACTACAGTACACTATAGTATAGTACACTATAGTACACTACAGTATAATACACTATAGTACACTATAGTACACTACAGTATAATACACTATAGTACACTACAGTATAATACACTACAGTACACTATAGTATAGTACACTATAGTACACTACAGTATAATACACTATAGTACACTACAGTATAATACACTATAGTACACTACAGTATAATACACTATAGTACACTACAGTATAGTACACTATAGTACACTACAGTATAGTACACTATAGTACACTACAGTATAATACACTATAGTGCACTACAGTATAACACACTATAGTACAGTACAGTATAATACACTATAGTACAGTACAGTATAATACACTATAGTACAGTACAGTATAATACACTATAGTACACTACAGTATAATACACTATAGTACACTACAGTATAACACACTATAGTACACTACAGTATAATACACTATAGTACACTACAGTATAATACACTATAGTACACTACAGTATAGTACACTATAGTACAGTATAATACACTATAGTACAGTACAGTATAATACACTATAGTACACTACACTATAGTACACTATAGTACAGTATAATACACTATAGTACAGTACATTATAATACACTATAGTACACTACACTATAGTACACTATAGTACAGTATAATACACTATAGTACAGTACACTATAGTACACTATAGTACAGTATAATACACTACAGCATAGTACACTACAGTATAGGACAGTATAGTATCCCCGAGCCGACTAGATGAAAGTCCAGGCTCTGTCGTAGCCGGCCGCGACCGGGAGACCCATGGGGCGGCGCACAATTGGCCCAGCGTCGTCCAGGGTAGGGGAGGGAATGGCCGGCAGGGATGTAGCTCAGTTGGAAGAGCATGGCGTTTGCAACGCCAGGGTTGTGGGTTCGATTCCCACGGGGGGCTAGTATGAAAAAATAAAAAAATAATGTATGCACTCACTAACTGTAAGTCGCTCTGGATAAGAGCGTCTGCTAAATGACGTAAATGTAAATGTAATGAAACATCTGTTGATGTGCCCTTGAGCAAGGCACTTAGCCCTAATTGCGTCGCTCTGGATAAGAGCGTCTGCTAAATGACCTAAAAATAAAATAAAAAAATATAGTACAGTGTAGTACAGTATAGTATAGTACACTATAGTATAGTACACTACAGTACACTATGGTATAGACATTCCACTCCACTACATCATAGAACACTACATTGCACTACACTATAGTACAGTATAGTACAGTATGGTACACTACAGTATAGTACACTACAGTATGGTACACTACAGTATGGTACACTACATTATAGTACACTACAGTATGGTACACTACATTATAGTACACTACAGTATAGTACACTACAGTATAGTACACTACAGTATAGTACACTACAGTATGGTACACTACAGTATGGTACACTACATTATAGTACACTACAGTATAGTACACTACAGTATAGTACACTACAGTATGGTACACTACATTATAGTACACTACAGTATAGTACACTACAGTATGGTACACTACAGTATGGTACACTACATTATAGTACTCTACAGTATAGTACACTACAGTATGGTACACTACATTATAGTACACTACAGTATAGTACACTACACTACACTATAGTATAGTACAGTATAGTTTACGGTAGTACGGTATAGTACACTACATTATGGTACAGCATAGTACACTACAGTACACTACAGTATAGTACACTACACTATAGTATAGTACAGTACAGTACACGGTAGTACAGTATAGTTTACAGTAGTACGGTATAGTACACTACACTATAGTACACTACAGTACAGACATTCCATCCCACTACAGTATAGTATAGTACACTATAGTATAGTACAGTACAGTATAGTTTACGGTAATACAGTATAGTTTACGGTAGTACGGTATAGTTTACGGTAGTACGGTATAGTACACGGTAGTGCAGTATAGTTTACGGTAGTACAGTATAGTTTACGGTAGTACGGTATAGTACACTACAGTATAGTACACTACATTATAGTACAGTAGACACCCCAACCTATCTATGAGGCCTGTATTAATGCAGTTAGGCTGTGGTTGCAGCAGGCAGCGGGGGAATCAATGCTAAAGCACTTTGTTACAAATCCCTGTTCACCTGCTGTACTGCAGATAAGACTTAAACTACTGCTGCTGTAGGGGCTGTTCCCTTCCCTCCCCTCTTCTCTCCTGGTGTAGGGGCTGTTCCCTTCCCTCCCCTCTTCTCTCCTGGTGTAGGGGCTGTTCCCTCCCCTCCCCTCTTCTCTCCTTTCAGTGGGTTATTGGTCCTATCTAATAAAGCATTGTAGTAAATATTGAATGAAATCCATTCCATGTTGAGAGTAGCAGATGCTTGTGTTTGTTATGGTTCTGTAGTTACTGTGTTGTTGGTTCCCCAGGGACACATCCAGCCTCTCAGTCTCTCCCCTCCATCTCTCAGACACCAGGCTGTGGTCAGAGTCAGGCCGCGTCCCAAATGGCACCCTATCCCCTATATAGTGCACTACTTTAGACCAGAGAATGGCACCCTATTCCCTATATAGTGCACTACATTAGACCAGAGAATGGCACCCTATTCCCTATATAGTGCACTACTTTAGACCAGAGAATGACACCCTATTCCCTATATAGTGCACTACTTTAGACCAGAGAATGGCACCCTATTCCCTATATAGTGCACTACTTTAGACCAGAGAATGGCCCCCTATTCCCTATATAGTGCACTACTTTAGACCAGAGAATGGCACCCTATTCCCTATATAGTGCACTATTTTAGACCAGAGGATGACACCCTATTCCCTATATAGTGCACTATTTTAGACCAGAGGATGGCACCCTATTCCCTATATAGTGCACTACTTCAGACCAGAGAATGGAACCCTATTCCCTATATAGTGCACTACTTTAGACCAGAGAATGGAACCCTATTCCCTATATAGTGCACTACTTTAGACCAGAGAATGGCACCCTATTCCCTATATAGTGCACTATTTTAGACCAGAGGATGGCACCCTATTCCCTATATAGTGCACTACTTTAACACCACAACCTCAACACCACAACCTCAACGCCACAACCTCAACACCACAACCTCAACACCACAACCTCAACGCCACAACCTCAACACCACAACCTCAACGCCACAACCTCAACGCCACAACCTCAACGCCACAACCTCAACGCCACAACCTCAACGCCACAACCTCAACACCACAACCTCAACACCACAACCTCAACGCTACAACCCAGTGGCGGCTCCTGAAAAAAATCTCAGGAGGGGCAATTTTTCTGATGATTTAGGTGACCTACACACATTTTAAAAAAGATATGTCCAGCAACAACATGAAGACAGGGGCAGCATATAAGTCAATACCAGAAGCATTTATTGACTGATCTCAAAAGTGTTGGCTTACCAGGGTTGGTGGAGGGTTTGCCTCGCAAAGCTAACTCAAACACTCCGCAAAACTTCACACACTGGATTAGCCGGCTGAGGATGTGGCGGTTCTTGCTAATGTCGTAGTAAATATATTTGTTATAGTGAATATGGAATATGATATGTTGAGTAAAATGTTGTGCTAAGATCTATTTAGGTCAGGAGCTGGTTATAAGTTATGTTCCTATCCAATAACAATGGACAAAAGGGTCCTATCTTGTCAGCCTTGTCAGCAGGTGGCCAAGGACAACACCCACGCCATAGGCCTCTCAGTTCTTCCAACTCACGAGTTCTTGCTCTGAGGACACACACACACACAAACACACACACACACACATCATCACTGTTAAACACACACACACACACACACACACACACACACATCATCACTGTTAAACACACACACACACACACACACAAAAATCCCCTCTCTTAGGCTGAACATTTGAAGACAGAGAACCCGACTCAGAGCCAATGCAACAGTGACAGTAGCCTGGAGGGGACCTCGCCCAACTCATCAGGACCAATCAGAAGATCAGAACTACTAGATTCAACCTACTTCATTTATTGCATAAAATGTCTGCACACAATGTTTCGGGGCTCTCTTCAGATAATAATAATAATAATAATAATAATATGCCATTTAGCAGACGCTTTTATCCAAAGCGACTTACAGTCATGCGTGCATACATTTTTGTGTATGGGTGGTCCCGGGGATCGAACCCACTACCTTGGCGTTACAAGCACCATGCTCTACCAGCTGAGCTACAGAAAGTGGATACTCATGGATGCGCATCGCAATTGTAAAATGTCAACACAATTGGAGACACCACGTCATTTTTGGAGACATGTTATTGACAGTAAACTATTGTAGATGCGACTGCTAACTAAATAAAAAACATTTTAGCTGGCTAGCTAATCATCTTAGCTAAATGTGGGGCAAACAATTCAGTTATTTACCGTTAATTTGAGGGATTGGGGTGAAAGAAATCGAGTTACATAGTGATACTTTACGATATACTGTATTGACAATATCGCAATATTTTAGCGCTAGTTGGCTGTACCTGCACCAAAACACCATTATTGTTCCTTCATAGCTTGTTCTCAATCTTTTCACATTGGGAGCCAATTTGTTTTCAGCACTTTTATTTCCATGACTGATCAAAACTCGTTCTCATGGCTTTCTGATCCCTCTGCAACAGACATATGGTGCGCAATAAAATCACAGTATCGAATCGCAATACGTATAGAATCATGAGACTCGCAATGCTGATGCATATATCTTATCGTGAGGTTCCTGGCAATTCCCAGCCCAAGTTCATTTGCCACAACAAATCTCTTCGCTAGCAAACGCGATGTCTTCTCCAAAACGGCAATGTGTCTCCAGCAATGTTTACTTTTTTGACATTCTATGGCATCTCCACTTTCCAAGCATATATGACCACATGTAATATTTTGGTAAGTGATGCAAATAGTGAACTATGTAGGGCCAGGATGTAAAATATATGTAGCTGCAGCAATTTCTCTTATCTGATATGGTAAGTAATGGGGCTTAATTTATAGCTCCCTAAGAGTTTGACGAACGGGTCCGTGAACGCGATTCCAGATATCTTTACCTCTGAATAAACTGCCTTTATTATACCATATCCACCCTGTCCAAAGTCTCTACTTGGTCTCAGTTCTCCAGTAAACTTGTGATTATCAACACTAACCTCATCGTTGTGGCGGCGGACAGCTAGCCTGTATCCCTCATCCAGTTGAGTGAGTGGCAATGTCTTTTTTCGTTCGTACCAATTTTTGGAAAATCCTCGGGTGTAGGACTTTCCGCCTTTAGTAGAAACCTGTTGAATTATTAAATTTGGTCTGGGAGGTCCTAATTGTTTCGTTGCCAATTTATCTTCATTTGTTCGCCGACAAAAAGGAACTTCTTTCAAACAATCCGCTCTTTTCTCAGTTACGTTCATGGTTACGTAACGTATGACGAAAGCGCGTAAGTGCAAGCCCACAGACACCCATTGAGATTGTATTGAAGGCTCTGAAATTTGAAAAAAATAGATTTTACATGGGAGTCTATGACAGACTTCTGGGCGATTTTCAACCTGACTGAAATCGCCCCAAAAGGGGGGGGAGCCATTTGAAGCACGACTTTAGCCTGATTCGACATTTAGTGGCAGTGTGGCACTGTGGCAGATCAGACGTATAGATTACAACACTGATAACTACTGTTGCCGTGATATAATTGATTAGAAAAAAAATCCCTTCCTTTTCCCGTTTGGCAGTGCGTCGCCCATATCGCCCTATTGAACAGGCCGCCCCTGCTACAACCTCAACGCCACAACCTCAACACCACAACCTCAACACAACAATTTCAACAAATAAACCACTACAACAGTGGCGGTCAGTGCCGTTTATGACGGGGAGGGCAATTTTCTTTTTAAGAGCATGGCCTTATTTCTATTACAGCATATTGGATGACTGTCATTCATATTCCATCCACCCAGTTCAATATAACATCGATAGGTTTAGGCTTTTACATGATACTCTAATGTTCCCTGTACCCATCATGAGGTTGCTACAACCTAGCCTATGAATGAAAATGTACAACGTAGGCGCACACAGCTTGACACATGGACAGACAGTGACATTCAATACCGCCTTGCACACTCTTGCCTGCATCTAGCTGATAGTGGGGTGTAATCATTAGTCCAACAGTTGTAAACAAGAGTTTCTATTGGACAAATTCAGGTACTGTATGTTTATCCCCGTTTCATTCCGTTTGCTTCCGTTTAAGAAACATTTTTCAACAGAATCGGCTAAATGAATACACCCCTGATCACACTCAAACAGTTCACTTTCATAGCCACATACAAACAGCTCATTCTATTGCTTCTAGCCTCTATCTGCTCTCCTCCGCTCACCTTTTCCCTTCGCTTGTGGACTTCAACACATCAGCTGTCTGTGACCAGGCGACAAAACCTTTCCAAGCCAAACCTTCATATCATAACCGGAGCTAGCTCACCATATTGGCTACAGTAACGTCATAGTCAACATAGCTAATAGAACTAACGCGTTAGTAAACCCGCTACAATCATACAGTAACTTTACAGTGGACAGTCAGCAGTTTAGTAGTTAAACCGGTGGGCCCTGGTGGCAATAAATTAGTAAAACCAAAAGCTTACCTTGACTTGGAAGAGGTCCAATGTTGTGTTGGATAGTCATAGCCAGCTAGCTAACATAGCATCCCTCTGTTTGAGCCAGGTGTTTCAGTAGGCTAAACTAGCTAGCTGTATTTGCTAGCTAAGTAAGGGAAACTGAAAGTGAAAAGAAATTAAGATCTCTCTCTATTTCTCTCTTGCTTCTCCTTCATTTTGGAAGAAATGTATTTGTGCAAAACTGTTCAACTATTGTCTTTCTCGCTCTTTGAGTCAACTACTCACCATATTTTATACACTGCAGTGCTAGCTAGCTGTAGCTTGTGCTTTCAGTACTAGAGTAATTCTCTGATCTTTTGATTGGGTGGACAACATGCTGCAAGAGCTCTGATAGGTTGGAGGACGTCCTCCGGAAGTTGTCATAATTACTGTGTAAGTCTATGGAAGGGGGTGAGAACCATGAGCCTCCTTGGTTTTGTATTGAAGTCAATGTACCCAGAGGAGGACGGAAGCTAGCTGTCCTCCGGCTACACCATGGTGCTACCCTACAGAGTGCTGTTGAGGCTACTGTAGACCTTCTTTGCAAAATAGTGTGTTTTAATCAATTATTTGGTGACGTGATTATATTAAGTGTAGCTTTATCTAAAAATGACAACTTTTTAAATGTTTTACAATTTCTATTGTTATGAAATTCACTGAGGAGGATGGTCCTCCCCTTCCTCCTCTGAGGAGCCTCCACTGCACTACAATCAATTGAAACAACTGCAATTCTCAACAAATTCATTCAACACCAGAGTCCTAATCTGCCGTAGCAGCATCAGGGAATCAAGATACAAGGAATTTTGTAGGTTATTCCAACAATAGGGGCCACTAAAACTGAAGGAGAATTTACCTAAATTGGTCGAGACCATAGGGACCTCAAGTTTGTCAACAAGAAATTTGTGAAGTGGTTGAAAAATGAGTTTTAATGACTCAAATCTAAGTGTATGTAAACTTCCGACTTCAACTGTACACTTAGGTTGGCGTCATTAAAAGTCATTTTTCAACCACTCCACAAATGTCTTGTTAACAAACTATAGTTTTGGCAAGTCGGTTAGGACATCTACTTTGTGCATGACACAAGTAATTTTTCCAACAATTGTTTACAGACAGATTATTTCACTTATAATTCACTGTATCACAATTCCAGTGGGTCAGAAGTTTACATACACTAAGTTGACGGTGCCTTTAAACAGCTTGGAAAATTCCAGAAGCTTCTGATAGGCTAATTGATATCATTTGAGTCAATTGGAGGTGTACCTGTGGATGTATTTCAAGGCCTACCTTCAAACTCAGTGCCTCTTTGCTTGACATTATGGTAAAATCAAAATAAATCAGCCAAGACCTCAGAAGAAAAATTGTAGACCTCCACAAGTCTGGTTCATCCTTGGGAGCAATTTCCAAACGCCTGAAGGTACCACGTTCATCTGTACAAACAATAGTATGCAAGTATAAACACCATGGGACCATGCAGCCATCATACAGCTCAGGAAGGAAACGTGTACTGTCTCCTAGAGATGAATGTACTTTGGTGTGAAAAGTGTAAATCAATCTCTGGATGCTGGAGGAAACAGGTACAAAAGTATCTATATCCACAGTAAAACGAGTCCTATATCGACATAACCTGAAAGGCCGCACAGCAAGGAAGAAGCCACTGCTCCAAAACCGCCATACAAAAGCCAGACTACGGTTTACAACTGCACATGGGGACAAAGATCGTACTTTTTGGAGAAATGGCCTCTGGTCTGATGAAACAAAAATATAACTTTTTGGCCATAATGACCATCGTTATGTTTGGAGGAAAAAGGGGAACGCTTGCAAGCCGAAGAACACCATCCCAACCGTGAAGCACGGGGGTGGCAGCATCATGAATTGGGGATGGAAGCTGTTCAGCAGTCTTATGGCTTGGGGGGGTGGAAGCTGTTCAGCAGTCTTATGGCTTGGGGGGGGGTGGGTAGCTGTTCAGCAGTCTTATGGCTTGGGGGGGGGGGGAAGCTGTTCAGCAGTCTTATGGCTTGGGGGGGTGGGGGAAGCTGTTCAGCAGTCTTATGGCTTGGGGGGTGGAAGCTGTTTAGCAGTCTTATGGCTTGGGGGGGGGTGGGTAGCTGTTCAGCAGTCTTATGGCTTGGGGGGGTGGAAGCTGTTCAGCAGTCTTATGGCTTGGGGGGGTGGGGGAAGCTGTTCAGCAGTCTTATGGCTTGGGGGGGTGGAAGCTGTTTAGCAGTCTTATGGCTTGGGGGGGTGGGGGAAGCTGTTCAGCAGTCTTATGGCTTGGGGGGGTGGAAGCTGTTCAGCAGTCTTATGGCTTGGGGGGGGGGAAGCTGTTCAGCAGTCTTATGGCTTGGGGGGGGGGGGGAAGCTGTTCAGCAGTCTTATGGCTTGGGGGGAAGCTGTTCAGCAGTCTTATGGCTTGGGGGGGAAGCTGTTCAGCAGTCTTATGGCTTGGGGGGGAAGCTGTTCAGCAGTCTTATGGCTTGGGGGGAAGCTGTTCAGCAGTCTTATGGCTTGGGGGGGATGGAAGCTGTTCAGCAGTCTTATGGCTTGGGGGGGGGGGCTGTTCAGCAGTCTTATGGCTTGGGGGTGGAAGCTGTTCAGCAGTCTTATGGCTTGGGGGGGGGAAGCTGTTCAGCAGTCTTATGGCTTGGGGGGGAAGCTGTTCAGCAGTCTTATGGCTTGGGGGGGTGGAAGCTGTTCAGCAGTCTTATGGCTTGGGGGGGAAGCTGTTCAGCAGTCTTATGGCTTGGGGGGGGGAGCTGTTCAGCAGTCTTATGGCTTGGGGGGGGAAGCTGTTCAGCAGTCTTATGGCTTGGGGGTGGGAAGCTGTTCAGCAGTCTTATGGCTTGGGGGGGGGGAGCTGTTCAGCAGTATTATGGCTTGGGGGGGGGGGGGGGGGAGCTGTTCAGCAGTCTTATGGCTTGGGGGGGGAAGCTGTTCAGCAGTCTTATGGCTTGGGGGGGAAGCTGTTCAGCAGTCTTATGGCTTGGGGGGGAAGCTGTTCAGCAGTCTTATGGCTTGGGGGGGGGGGGGAGCTGTTCAGCAGTCTTATGGCTTAGGGGGGGGGGGAAGCTGTTCAGCAGTCTTATGGCTTGGGGGGTGGAAGCTGTTCAGCAGTCTTATGGCTTGGGGGGGGGGGAGCTGTTCAGCAGTCTTATGGCTTGGGGGGGAAGCTGTTCAGCAGTCTTATGGCTGGGGGGGGGGAGCTGTTCAGCAGTCTTATGGCTTGGGGGGGGGAAGCTGTTCAGCAATCTTATGGCTTGGGGGGGGAAGCTGTTCAGCAGTCTTATGGCTTGGGGGGTGGAAGCTGTTCAGCAGTCTTATGGCTTGGGGGGGTGGGGGAAGCTGTTCAGCAGTCTTATGGCTTGGGGGGTGGAAGCTGTTCAGCAGTCTTATGGCTTGGGGGGGTGGGGGAAGCTGTTCAGCAGTCTTATGGCTTGGGGGGGTGGAAGCTGTTCAGCAGTCTTATGGCTTGGGGGGGGGGGAAGCTGTTCAGCATTCTTATGGCTTGGGGGGGGGAAGCTGTTCAGCAGTCTTATGGCTTGGGGGGGGAAGCTGTTCAGCAGTCTTATGGCTTGGGGGGGAAGCTGTTCAGCAGTCTTATGGCTTGGGGGGGAAGCTGTTCAGCAGTCTTATGGCTTGGGGGGAAGCTGTTCAGCAGTCTTATGGCTTGGGGGGATGGAAGCTGTTCAGCAGTCTTATGGCTTGGGGGGGGGCTGTTCAGCAGTCTTATGGCTTGGGGGTGGAAGCTGTTCAGCAGTCTTATGGCTTGGGGGGGGGGAAGCTGTTCAGCAGTCTTATGGCTTGGGGGGGAAGCTGTTCAGCAGTCTTATGGCTTGGGGGGTGGAAGCTGTTCAGCAGTCTTATGGCTTGGGGGGGAAGCTGTTCAGCAGTCTTATGGCTTGGGGGGGGGGAGCTGTTCAGCAGTCTTATGGCTTGGGGGGGGAAGCTGTTCAGCAGTCTTATGGCTTGGGGGTGGGAAGCTGTTCAGCAGTCTTATGGCTTGGGGGGGGGAGCTGTTCAGCAGTATTATGGCTTGGGGGGGGGGGGGAGCTGTTCAGCAGTCTTATGGCTTGGGGGGGGAAGCTGTTCAGCAGTCTTATGGCTTGGGGGGGGGGAAGCTGTTCAGCAGTCTTATGGCTTGGGGGGGGGAAGCTGTTCAGCAGTCTTATGGCTTGGGGGGGGGGGGAGCTGTTCAGCAGTCTTATGGCTTGGGGGGGGAGCTGTTCAGCAGTCTTATGGCTTGGGGGGTGGAAGCTGTTCAGCAGTCTTATGGCTTGGGGGGGGGAGCTGTTCAGCAGTCTTATGGCTTGGGGGGGGGAAGCTGTTCAGCAGTCTTATGGCTTGGGGGGGGGGAGCTGTTCAGCAGTCTTATGGCTTGGGGGGGGAAGCTGTTCAGCAATCTTATGGCTTGGGGGGGGGAAGCTGTTCAGCAGTCTTATGGCTTGGGGGTGGAAGCTGTTCAGCAGTCTTATGGCTTGGGGGTGGAAGCTGTTCAGCAGTCTTATGGCTTGGGGGGGGGAAGCTGTTCAGCAGTCTTATGGCTTGGGGGTAGAAGCTGTTCAGCAGTCTTATGGCTTGGGGGGGGGAAGCTGTTCAGCAGTCTTATGGCTTGGGGGGGGAAGCTGTTCAGCAGTCTTATGGCTTGGGGGGGGGGGAAGCTGTTCAGCAGTCTTATGGCTTGGGGGGGGGGAAACTGTTCAGCAGTCTTATGGCTTGGGGGGTGGAAGCTGTTCAGCAGTCTTATGGCTTGGGGGGGAAGCTGTTCAGCAGTATTATGGCTTGGGGCGGGGGGTGGAAGCTGTTCAGCAGTCTTATGGCTTGGGGGGGAAGCTGTTCAGCAGTCTTATGGCTTGGGGATGGAAGCTGTTCAGCAGTCATGGCTTGGGGGGGTGGGAAGCTGTTCAGCAGTCTTATGGCTTGGGGGGGGGAAGCTGTTCAGCAGTCTTATGGCTTGGGGGGGGGAAGCTGTTCAGCAGTCTTATGGCTTGGGGGGGGGGAAGCTGTTCAGCAGTCTTATGGCTTGGGGGGGGAAGCTGTTCAGCAGTCTTATGGCTTGGGGGGGGGAAGCTGTTCAGCAGTCTTATGGCTTGGGGGGGTGGAAGCTGTTCAGCAGTCTTATGGCTTGGGGGGGTGGAAGCTGTTCAGCAGTCTTATGGCTTGGGGGGGGTGGAAGCTGTTCAGCAGTCTTATGGCTTGGGGGGGGGAAGCTGTTCAGCAGTCTTATGGCTTGGGGGGGGGGGGGAAGCTGTTCAGCAGTCTTATGGCTTGGGGGGGGGAAGCTGTTCAGCAGTCTTATGGCTTGGGGGGGGGGGAAGCTGTTCAGCAGTCTTATGGCTTGGGGGGGGTGGAAGCTGTTCAGCAGTCTTATGGCTTGGGGGGGGGGGGGAAGCTGTTCAGCAGTCTTATGGCTTGGGGGGGGAAGCTGTTCAGCAGTCTTATGGCTTGGGGGGGGTGGAAGCTGTTCAGCAGTCTTATGGCTTGGGGGGGAAGCTGTTCAGCAGTCTTATGGCTTGGGGGGGGGAAGCTGTTCAGCAGTCTTATGGCTTGGGGGGGGGAGCTGTTCAGCAGTCTTATGGCTTGGGGGGGGGGAAGCTGTTCAGCAGTCTTATGGCTTGGGGGGGGGAAGCTGTTCAGCAGTCTTATGGCTTGGGGGGGGGAAGCTGTTCAGCATTCTTATGGCTTGGGGGGGGGGGGAAGCTGTTCAGCAGTCTTATGGCTTGGTGGTGGAAGCCAACACTCTTCCTAGAGCTGGCCACCCGGCCAAACTGAGCAATCAGGGGAGAAGGGCCTCTGTCAGGGAGGTGACCAAGAACCCGATGGTCACTCTGACAGAGCTCCAGAGTTCATCTGAGTTCCTCTGTTCCTCTTCCAGAAGGACAACCATCTCTGCCATACTCCACCAATCAGGCCTTTATGGTAGAGTGGCCAGACGGAAGCCAGTCCTCAGTAAAAGGCACATGACAGCCCGCTTGGAGTTTGCCAAAAGACACCTAAAGGACTCTCAGACCATGAGAAATAAGATTCTCTGGTCTGATGAAACCAAGATTGAACTCTTTGGCTTAAATGCCAAGGTGAAGCATGGTGGTGGCTTCATCATGCTGTGGGGATGTCTTTCAGCGGCAGGGAATGGGAGACTAGTCAGGATCGAGGGAACGATGAACGGAGCAAAGTACAGAGAGATCCTTGATGAAAACCTGCTCCAGAGCGCTCAGGACCTCAGACTGGGGTGAAGGTTCACCATCCAACAGGACAACGACCCTAAGCACATAGCCAAGACAACGTAGGAGTGGCTTCGGGACAAGTCTCTGAAAGTCCTTGAGTGGCCCATCCAGAGCCCGGACTTGAACCCAATCTAACATCTCTGGAGAGACCTGAAAATAGCTGTGCAGCGACGCTCCCCATCCAACCTGACAGAGCTTGAGAGGATCTGCAGAGAAGAATGGGAGAAACTCCCCAAATACAGACTTGTAGCGTCATACCCAAGAAGACTCGAGGCTGTAATTGCTGCCAAAGGTGTGCTTATTAAGGAAGTATAGAACTCTTACATTTATAATACTACAGAAAACCTTCCCCAGGTTACTGTTCACACAAATGTCTCTGTAATTGTTAGGGTCAAATTTTTCTCCGTTCTTAAAAATTGGGGTTATGAGTCCTTGATTCCAGATGTCAGGGAAATAACCTGAATTTGAGCATCTCATTTAGGATGCCATCAGGTCAGCATGCTTTAAAAAATATGAGTGCCTGAAGTTTCTTATAAAGCTCTGGTCAGTAATTTGGGAATCCAATGGATTTTGATTGTCCTTTATAGCTTTTTCTAATCCATTCAACTTCTCATGAAGTTGACATTGTTCTGCGTTTGTGTCAATTAGAACGGTGTTGTAGTGTTTTAAAATGGGTTGTCCATATGTCACCATTTTGTATCGCTAATTACTCTTGTTTTGATTTTCTTTGAGGTTTTTCCAATTTTGCCAGAAGTTGTTTGTGTTTATGGACTCCTCAATTAGTGCCAGCTGCTTGCTGCTGTACTGTGCTTTGGTTCTGAGTGACGTTTATAGAGTTTTAAAGTCTCACAGAAATGAAGGCGTAATTCACCATTATTTGGGTCTCTGTGCATTTGGTTTGATAGTGTTCTAAGTATTTTCATTATAATTTTACAATCTGCATCAAACCAGTTGTCATCTGTGGTCTTTTTATTTTATTTTTATTTTTTAAATCCATTTCTGTTGTGCTTCTTTTGACGTTTGCCTGAATATATAGTTGATGTTTTTTACTGCTCGATTGATACCTTCTTTACTGTGAGTGGATGTGGTATCCAGAAAGTTATCTAAGAGGGTTTGGATATGTTGGTTACTGGTTGCTTTCTGGGTATTCTTCTGTGCTGTTCCATCTGGATGAGTTTCTGATGTTGTGCAGCTCACTGGGCTGTGAATGTGTGGTTGTTAACATGTCTGTTCTTTTGAGGAACAACGTAATTTGGCTGTGATCAGACAGAGGCGTTAGTGGCTTAACGGTGAATGAGCTGAGAGAGAAAGGGTCAACGTCTGTAATCATATCGTCTACTATGCTGTGGCTAAGAGGTGAGCTGAATCTACCCAGAGTTCCCCCCGTAACCTACCATTGACAGAGTACAGACCCAGGCTTCGACAGAGCTGCAACAGATCCGTTCCGCTTTTTGTTGATGGTGCTGTCACTGTTGTTTCTTTGGGGGAGATTAAGACAGTTAGAAACAGTAAGGCCTGTAATAAAGCTGTCCCCTCGTGGTCGTTAGATCATTTCCCTGGGCCTGGAAATGGCACGTCTCTTCCTCAAATGTATTGCGCAAAGGAACACATATTTTTCCATCAGTACAAGTTCTTTTTTCAGTTTTAACCAAATGTGATATTTACCAATTTTGTGGGGATCAATTCGATTTGGTAGTTAGGAAATGATCAATCATCTAGAGTTTCTGCCTCTTGACAGAGCTGTGTTTCTGTGACGGCACAATTACGTGTCTGGGACAGTGACAGTATGATTACCTCTCTGTGGTGAGGCTCTCTCCTCATGGTGACCTTTACCTCCTCAAGCTCTGTGGTGAGGCCCTCTCCTCATGGTGACCTTTACCTCCTCAAGCTCTGTGGTGAGGCCCTCTCCTCATGGTGACCTTTACCTCCTCAAGCTCTGTGGTGAGGCCCTCTCCTCATGGTGACCTTTACCTCCTCAAGCTCTGTGGTGAGGCCCTCTCCTCATGGTGACCTTTACCTCCTCAAGAGCTGTGGTGAGGCCCTCTCCTAATGGTGACCTTTACCTCCTCAAGCTCTGTGGTGAGGCCCTCTCCTCATGGTGACCTTTACCTCCTCAAGCTCTGTGGTGAGGCCCTCTCCTCATGGTGACCTTTACCTCCTCAAGCTCTGTGGTGAGGCCCTCTCCTCATGGTGACCTTTACCTCCTCAAGCTCTGTGGTGAGGCCCTCTCCTCATGGTGACCTTTACCTCCTCAAGCTCTGTGGTGAGGCCCTCTCCTCATGGTGACCTTTACCTCCTCAAGAGCTGTGGTGAGGCCCTCTCCTAATGGTGACCTTTACCTCCTCAAGCTCTGTGGTGAGGCCCTCTCCTAATGGTGACCTTTACCTCCTCAAGCTCTGTGGTGAGGCCCTCTCCTCATGGTGACCTTTACCTCCTCAAGCTCTGTGGTGAGGCCCTCTCCTAATGGTGACCTTTACCTCCTCAAGCTCTGTGGTGAGGCCCTCTCCTCATGGTGACCTTTACCTCCTCAAGCTCTGTGGTGAGGCCCTCTCCTCATGGTGACCTTTACCTCCTCAAGCTCTGTGGTGAGGCTCTCTCTCAGCTCCTGGACAGAGTTGTTCAGCTTTTCTGGATTTTGATAATTAGCGAGTATCGGCCTAATTCTGCTCTACGTGCATTATTTGGTGTTTTACGCTGTACATGGGTGCAGTCTCAATTTGGTGTTTGTCCCATTTTGGAAATTCTTGGTTGGTGAGCGGACCCAAGACCTCACATCCATAAAAGTCAATTGGTTCTATAACTGATTCAAGTATTTTTAGCCAGATCCTAATTGGTATGTCGAATTTTATGTTCCTTTTGATGGCATAGAAGGCCCTTCTTGCCTTGTCTCTCAGATCGTTCACAGCTTTGTGGAAGTTACCTGTGGCACTGATGTTTAGTCCGAGGTATGTATAATTTTTTGTGTGCTCTAGGGCAACGGTGTATAGATAGAATTTGTATTTGTGGTCCAGAGTGCAAAGAACCTTGGCGTGACCCTGGACAACACCCTGTCGTTCTCCGCTAACATCAAAGCGGTGACCCGATCCTGCAGGTTCATGCTCTACAACATTCGCAGAGTACGACCCTGCCTAACACAGGAAGCGGCACAGGTCCTAATCCAGGCACTTGTCATCTCCCGTCTGGATTACTGCAACTCGCTGTTGGCCGGGCTCCCTGCCTGTGCCATTAAACCCCTACAACTCATCCAGAATGCCGCAGCCCGTCTGGTGTTCAACCTTCCCAAGTTCTCTCATGTCACCCCGCTCCTCCGCACACTCCACTGGCTTCCAGTTGAAGCTCGCATCTACTACAAAGCCATGGTGCATGCCTACGGAGCTGTGAGGGGAACGGCACCTCCGTACCTTCAGGCTCTGATCAGACCCTACACCCAAACGAGGGCACTACGTTCATCCACCTCTGGCCTGCTGGCTCCCCTTCCTCTGCGGAAGCATAGTTCCCGCTCAGCCCAGTCAAAGCTATTCGCTGCTCTGGCACCCCAATGGTGGAACAAGCTCCCCCACGACGCCAGGACAGCGGAGTCACTGACCACCTTCCGGAGACACTTGAAACCCTACCTCTTTAAGGAATACCTGGAATAGTATAACAGTAATCCTTCAACCCCCCCCCCCCCCCCCCCCCCCCTAAAAAAAAGGGTGTGGTTGTCCCACTGGCTATCCTAAATTGAATGCACCAATTTGTAAGTCGCTCTGGATAAGAGCATCTGCTAAATGACGTAAATGTAAATGTAAATGGTCCTGGCAACTGGACCTTTTTTGGAACACCATTATTTTTGTCTTACTGAGATTTACTGTCAGGGCCCAGGTCTGACAGAATCTGTGCAGAAGACCTAGGTGCTGCTGTAGGCCCTCCTTGGTTGGGGACAGAAGCACCAGATTATCAGCAAACAGTAGACATTTGACTTCAGATTCTAGTAGGGTGAGGCCGGGTGCTGCAGACTGTTCTAGTGCCCTCGCCAATTCGTTGATATATATGTTGAACAGGGTGGGGCTTAAGCTGTATCCCTGTCTCACCCCACGGCCCTGTGGAAAGAAATGTGTGTTTGTTGCCAATTTTAACCTCACACTTGTTGTTTATGTACATGGATTTTATAATGTCATATGTTTTTCTCCCAACACCACTTTCCATCAACTTGTATAGCAGACCCTCATGCCAAATTGAGTCAAAATATTTTTTGAAATCAACAAAGCATGAGAAGACTTTGCCTTTGTTTTGGTTTGTTCGTTTGTCAATTAGGGTGTGCAGGGTGAATACGTGGTCTGTCGTACGGTAATTTGGTAGAAAGCCAATTTGACATTTGCTCAGTACATTGTTTTCACTGAGGAAATGTACGAGTCTGCTGTTAAAGATCATTCAGAGGATTTTCCCAAGGTTGATGTTGACGCATATTTTTATGTATATATATATATTTTTTTACATTTAGCAGACGCTCTTATCCAGAGCCACTTACAGGAGCAATTAGGGTTAAGTGCCTTGCTCAAGGGCACATCGACAGATTTTTCACCTAGTCGGCTCAGGGATTAGAACCAGCAACCTTTCGGTTACTGGCACAACGCTCTTAACCACTAAGCTACCTGCCGCATATCCCACGGTAGTTATTGGGGTCAAATTTGTCTCCACTTTTGTGGATTGGGGTGATCAGTCCTTGGTTCCAAATACTGGGGAAGATGCCAGAGCTAAGGATGATGTTAAAGAGTTTAAGTATAGCCAATTGGAATTTGTGGTCTGTATATTTTATCATTTCATTGAGGATACCATCAACACCACAGGCCTTTTTGGGTTGGAGGGTTTGTATTTTGTCTTGTAGTTCATTCAATGTAATTGGAGAATCCAGTGGGTTCTGGTAGTCTTTAATAGTTGATTCTAAGATTTGTATTTGATCATGTATATGTTTTTTCTGTTTGTTGTTTGTTATAGGGCCAAAAAGAGAAGTGGTTTACCCACACATCTCCATTTTGGATATATAACTCTTTGTGTTGTTGTTTGTTTAGTGTTTTCTAATTTTCCCAGAAGTGGTTAGAGTCTATGGATTCTTCAATTACATTGAGCTGATTTCTGACATGCTGTTCCTTCTTTTTCCGTAGTGTATTTCTGTATTGATTTAGTGATTCACCATAGTGAAGGCGTAGGCTCAGGTTTTCTGGGACTCTATGTATTTGGTTGGATAGGTTTCTCAATTTCTTTCTTAGGTTTTTGCATTCTTCATCAAACCATTTGTCATTGTTGTTAATTTTCTTTGGTTTTCTGTTAGACATTTTTAGATTTCATAGGGAAGGTCAAATATACTGTTTGGGTGTTCTACTGACAAGTTTACACCTTCACTATTACAGTGAAACGTTTTGTCCAGGAAGTTGTCTAAAAGGGATTGAATTTGTTGTTGCCTCATTGTTTTTTGGTAGGTTTCTACACTACTTTCCTTCCATCTATAGCATTAATATTATTCAGTTTGATGCCTCATGATCGAGTATTGCTCTGTTCAAGTAGACTGTGATTTTTCTTTCTCTCTCTCTCTCTCTCTCTCTCTCTCTCTCTCTCTCTCTCTCTCTCTCTCTCTCTC
>CM062482.1:309459-441959 GCA_031479575.1 Coregonus ussuriensis | reverse complement strand
ATTTATTCTTATTTTTTGCACTGACTCTCTTGAACAGGCTCAATGGACTCTAACCACACACACACACACACACACACACACACACACACACACACACACACACACACACACTACTCTCTGTTTATTATCTATGCATAGTTACTTTACACCTACCTACAGTGGGGAGAACAAGTATTTGATACACTGCCGATTTTGCAGGTTTTCCTACTTACAAAAGCATGTAGAGGTCTGTAATTTTTATCATAGGTACACTTCAACTGTAAGAGACGGAATCTAAAACAAAAATCCAGAAAATCACATTGTATGATTTTTAAGTAATTAATTTGTATTTTATTGCATGACATGAGTATTTGATACATCAGAAAAGCAGAACTTAATATTTGGTACAGAAACCTTTGTTTGCAATTACAAAGATCAAACGTTTCCTGTAGGTCTTGACCAGGTTTGCACACACTGCAGCAGGGATTTTGGCCCACTCCTCCATACAGACCTTCTCCAGATCCTTCAGGTTTCGGGGCTGTCGCTGGGCAATACGGACTTTCAGCTCCCTCCAAAGATGTTCTATTGGGTTCAGGTCTGGAGACTGGCTAGGCCACTCCAGGACCTTGAGATGCTTCTTACGGAGCCACTCCTTAGTTGCTCTGGCTGTGTGTTTCGGGTCGTTGTCATGCTGGAAGACCCAGCCATGACCCATCTTCAATGCTCTTACTGAGGGAAGGAGGTTGTTGGCCAAGATCTCGCGATACATGGCCCCATCCATCCTCCCCTCAATACGGTGCAGTCGTTCTGTCTCCTTTGCAGAAAAGCATCCCCAAAGAATGATGTTTCCACCTCCATGCTTCACGGTTGGGATGGTGTTCTTGGGGTTGTACTCATCCTTCTTCTTCCTCCAAACACGGCGAGTGGTGTTTAGACCAAAAAGCTCTATTTTTATCTCATCAGACCACATGACCTTCTCCCATTCCTCCTCTGGATCATCCAGATGGTCATTGGCAAACTTCAGACGGGCCTGGACATGCGCTGGCTTGAGCACGGGGACCTTGCGTGCGCTGCAGGATTTTAATCCATGACGGCGTAGTGTTTTACTAATGGTTTTCTTTGAGACTGTGGTCCCAGCTCCCTTCAGGTCATTGACCAGGTCCTGCCGTGTAGTTCTGGGCTGATCCCTCACCTTCCTCATGATCATTGATGCCCCACGAGGTGAGATCTTGCATGGAGCCCCAGACCGAGGCTGATTGACCGTCATCTTGGACTTCTTCCATTTTCTAATAATTGTGCCAACAGTTGTTGCCTTCTCACCAAGCTGCTTGCCTATTGTCCTGTAGCCCATCCCAGCCTTGTGCAGGTCTACAATTTTATCCCTGATGTCCTTACACAGCTCTCTGGTCTTGGCCATTGTGGAGAGGTTGGAGTCTGTTTGATTGAGTGTGTGGACAGGTGTCTTTTATACAGGTAACGAGTTCAAACAGGTGCAGTTAATACAGGTAATGAGTGGAGAACAGGAGGGCTTATTAAAGAAAAACTAACAGGTCTGTGAGAGCTGGAATTCTTACTGGTTGGTAGGTGATCAAATATTTATGTCATGCAATAAAATGCAAATTAATTACTTAAAAATCATACAATGTGATTTTCTGGATTTTTGTTTTAGATTCCGTCTCTCACAGTTGAAGTGTACCTATGATAAAAATGACAGACCTCTACATGCTTTGTAAGTAGGAAAACCTAAACAAATCGGCAGTGTATCAAATACTTGTTCTCCCCACTGTACATGTACATATTACCTAAATCACCTCGACTAACCCGTACCGCTGCACATTGACGCCCTACCCCCTTTATGCAGCCTCGTTATTGTTATTTTATTGTGTTGCTATTTCCTTTAGTTTATTTATCAAATGTTTCTTACTTACTTTTTTAAAAACTCTACATTAAGGGCTCCTATTCAGCACGTGACAAATACAATTTGAACAAAGTAACACAGTCTGATAACAGGTCTTATCCAATGAAGAGGTCTCCAACCACTCTACCCAGAACCAACAGAGTAACACTGTCTGATAACAGGTCGTATCCCATGAAGAGGTCTCCAACCACTCTACCCAGGACCAACAGAGTAACACTGTCTGATAACAGGTCGTATCCCATGAAGAGGTCTCCAACCACTCTACCCAGAACCAACAGAGTAACACTGTCTGATAACAGGTCGTATCCCATGAAGAGGTCTCCAACCACTCTACCCAGAACCAACAGAGTAACACTGTCTGATAACAGGTCGTATCCCATGAAGAGGTCTCCAACCACTCTACCCAGAACCAACAGAGTAACACCAACATTATATTTGTATTCTCTCCAGGTCCTCACCCTTTCCCTAAGTCGGGTGCTAACCTAGAGAGGAAGAAGTCTCCAGCCACTCTCCCCAGGACCTTCACTCTGCCCAGGACGTCCCAGGATTCCTTGCTGAGAGGACGGATGACCACGCCTACTGGCTCCCCCCACCTGGGGCTGCTGCACCCCCCACCGCCCCCCAGCTGCATCATAGAGGAGCTACACCGGGCCCTGGCCACCAAACACAGGCAGGACAGGTGGGACACCAATCAACCAATTACCAAGCACAGACAGGACAGGTAGAACACCAATCAACCAATTACCAAGCACAGACAGGACAGGTAGGACACCAATCAACCAATTACCAAGCACAGACAGGACAGGTAGAACACCAATCAACCAATTACCAAGCACAGACAGGACAGGTAGGACACCAATCAACCAATTACCAAGCACAGACAGGACAGGAAGGACACCAATCTATCTATCAGTCGATCACATTATTTTAGAAAGCCCTTTTTACATCAGCAGTTGTCACAAAGTGCTTTACAGTTACCCAGCCTAAAACCCCAAACAGCAAGCAATGCAGAGGCAGAAGCACAGTGGCTAGGAAAAACTCCCCCAATCAATCAATCAATCAATCAATCAATCAATCAATCAATCAATCAATCAATCAATCAATCAATCAATCAATCAGTCCAATCAATCAATCAATCTCCCAAGCACAGACAGGACAGGTAGATGGATGGAAAGCATGTTGTTGTGGGGTAAAGTGCCTTGCTCAAGGGCCCAACGGTAGGGGATTGTTGTTAGGATGTGAACCCAGCAGCCCTCCAGTTGCCAGATCAATCCCCCCTTTTATTCGAATGTGTAAGAGTTGGTGTGAGGTGTGACCCAGGTGCGGTGCAGGATATACAGTAGGCAGTAGACAGAGATGGTGAAACAAGGATCTTTACTGGTGGTCCCAAAACCAAAATACAAAATAATGGACTAAACACGATAAGAAAGGTGGAGCAAATAAATCTCCAAAAACCATCTGACAGCCAAAATACGAAATACTACCTAAGACTGAAACTGGGAGAACACTTCTCAAGTACTTGTGCATAGGTCTCTGAGTAGTACTGCTGGACATAGAGGAACTAGCAGAGGAAACTGAGCAAGGGAACACAGGGAATAATAATAATAATAATAATATGCCATTTAGCAGACGCTTTTATCCAAAGCGACTTACAGTCATGCGTGCATACATTTATTTTATTATTTTGTGTATGGGTGGTCCCGGGGACCTTGGCGTTACAAGCGCCGTGCTCTACCAGCTGAGCTACAAAGGACCACAGTGAGGGCATAAATACACAGGTGAACCGATAGACACAGGTGACACCAATAGGATGATGATGAGTCCCGACTGTGAGTGAGGAGGAGCCTGAGGTTGGAGATCGGAGGATCTCTAGTGGCTAGCCGTGCCACTAGAGATCCTGGTTCGAGTCCAGGCTCTGTCGCAGCCGGCCGCGACCGGGAGACCCATGGGGCGGCGCACAATTGGTTCAGTGTCGTCCAAGGTAGGGGAGGGTTTGGCCGGCAGGGATGTGGGTTCGTTTCCCACGGGGGGCCAGTATAAAAAAATAAAATAAAAAATTAACATGTATGCATTCACTAACTGTAAGTCGCTCTGGATAAGAGCGTCTGCTAAATGACTAAAATGTAAACGTAAATGACACCTAGAGGGTCGCTCCGGAACTGCGACCCCCTCCTGTAACAGAAGGTATCGATGTGCTCTGTTGTCCTCCAGTTTCCAACCAAAGGAGATACACTCTTCTCCGAAGCGTCGGTCCGACGGTCATCTGTTGCATACAGCCAGCGTGGAGAAAGCGCTGTCCGGAGGTCTGGAGAGAGAGAAGGAGAGAGAGAAGGAGAGAGAGAAGGAGTCAGATGAGAACAAGGAGAACAGACGTCTAGACGACCCTGACTGCTGGAACGACTCCATCATCTCTGGTAGGTCACATACACACACACACAGCTGTGATGCTATAGTGCATAGTGTCCTCTCTGAGGACTCATACGGTATCTCTCCTCTCCTCCCCAGTCCTCTCCTCCCCAGTCCTCTCCTCTCCTCTCCTCTCCTCTCCTCTCCTCTCCTCTCCTCTCCTCTCCTCTCCTCTCACTCCTCTCCTCTATATACAAAAGTATGTGGACACACCTTCAAATTAGTGGATTCGGCTATCTCAGCGACACCCATTACTGACAAGTGTATAAAATCGCGCACAAAGCCATGCAATCTCCATAGACCAACATTGGCAGTAGAGTGGCCTTACTGAAGAGCTCAGTGACTTTCAACGTGGCACCGTCCTAGGATGCAACTTATTCTTTTTTTCTTTTTTTCTTTGTCTTAATTTTTTTCTTCTTCTTTATATATATTTCTTAGGGGGATCAGCTTAATATTGCAGATAGATTGTAACTTCCATCAATGTAATTGTCTGCATCACTTCCAATCCCCCATACATACATACAGTGGGGAAAAAAAGTATTTGTTACCTTACTGGTTACTAAGTATCTGGGTTACCTTACTGGTTACTAGGTATCTGGGTTACCTTACTGGTTACTAGGTATCTTGGTTACCTTACTGGTTACTAGGTATCTGGGTTACCCTACTACATGTTGGTAGCCTAATAATGTGTGTCTTTGGGCTGACAACCTGATTTATCTTGCCCCAGCCCATGTGTGTGCCATGTACAGTGGGGGAAAAAAGTATTTAGTCAGCTACCAATTGTGCAAGTTCTCCCACTTAAAAAGATGAGAGAGGCCTGTAATTTTCATCATAGGTACACGTCAACTATGACAGACAAATTGAGGAAAAAAAATCCAGAAAATCACATGTAGGATTTTTTATGAATTTATTTGCAAATTATGGTGGAAAATAAGTATTTGGTCACCTATAAACAAGCAAGATTTCTGGCTCTCACAGACCTGTAACTTCTTCTTTTAGAGGCTCCTCTGTCCTCCACTCGTTACCTGTATTAATGGCACCTGTTTGAACTTGTTATCAGTATAAAAGACACCTGTCCACAACCTCAAACAGTCACACTCCAAACTCCACTATGGCCAAGACCAAAGAGCTGTCAAAGGACACCAGAAACAAAATTGTAGACCTGCACCAGGCTGGGAAGACTGAATCTGCAATAGGTAAGCAGCTTGGTTTGAAGAAATCAAATGTGAGAGCAATTATTAGGAATGGAAGACATACAAGACCACTGATAATCTCCCTCGATCTGGGGCTCCACGCAAGATCTCACCCCGTGGGGTCAAAATGATCACAAGAACGGTGAGCAAAAATCCCAGAACCACACGGGGGGACCTAGTGAATGACCTGCAGAGAGCTGGGACCAAAGTAACAAAGCCTACCATCAGTAACATACTACGCCGCCAGGGACTCAAATCCTGCAGTGCCAGACGTGTCCCCCTGCTTAAGCCAGTACATGTCCAGGCCCGTCTGAAGTTTGCTAGAGTGCATTTGGATGATCCAGAAGAGGATTGGGAGAATGTCATATGGTCAGATGAAACCAAAATAGAACTTTTTGGTAAAAACTCAACTCGTCGTGTTTGGAGGACAAAGAATGCTGAGTTGCATCCAAAGAACACCATACCTACTGTGAAGCATGGGGGTGGAAACATCATGCTTTGGGGCTGTTTTTCTGCAAAGGGACCAGGACGACTGATCCGTGTAAAGGAAAGAATGAATGGGGCCATATATCGTGAGATTTTGAGTGAAAACCTCCTTCCATCAGCAAGGGCATTGAAGATGAAACGTGGCTGGGTCTTTCAGCATGACAATGATCCCAAACACACCGCCCGGGCAACGAAGGAGTGGCTTTGTAAGAAGCATTTCAAGGTCCTGGAGTGGCCTAGCCAGTCTCCAGATCTCAACCCCATAGACAATCTTTGGAGGGAGTTGAAAGTCCGTGTTGCCCAGCGACAGCCCCAAAACATCACTGCTCTAGAGGAGATCTGCATGGAGGAATGGGCCAAAATACCAGCAACAGTGTGTGAAAACCTTGTGAAGACTTAAAGAAAACGTTTGACCTGTGTCATTGCCAACAAAGGGTATATAACAAAGTACTGAGAAACTTTTGTTATTGACCAAATACTTATTTTCCACCATAATTTGCAAATAAATTCATTAAAATCCTACAATGTGATTTTCTGGATTTTTTTTTCTCATTTTGTCTGTCATAGTTGACGTGTACCTATGATGGAAATTACAGGCCTCTCTCATCTTTTTAAGTGGGAGAACTTGCACAATTGGTGGCTGACTAAATACTTTTTTCCCCCACTGTACACATACATACTGTCACGATCGTTGAACGAAGTAGAACAAGGCGCAGCGTTGAAGGCAAACATACTTTATTAACCAAAGTGAGAAACACGAACAAAACAACAAACGATAACGTGACGTGACGTCCTAGGTTAAACAACCAACACGGAACAAACCAACTGGAACAAGATCCCACAACACCTGTGGGAACACAGCCTGTCTAAATATGGCTCCCAATCAGAGACAACCAGCAACAGCTGACACTCGTTGCCTCTGATTGGGAACCACTCTGGCCAACATAGAAACAGAATACTAGACTGTGACCATAGAACAAAAACACATAGAATCTACACACCCTGGCTCAACATATAGAGTCCCCAGAGCCAGGGTGTGACAGTACCCCCCCTAAAGGCGCGGACTGCGACCGCACCTCAACATAGACCAAACAGGGGAGGGCTGGGTGGGCATTCCTCCTCGGAGGCGGTTCCGGCTCCGGGCTTGCCCACCACCCTCCAATAATCCCCCCGTAGCGCCCCTGGTCCGGTCTGGCCCCGCTGGCTGGAGCTGGACTGGATGTCGTAGGAGCGGATTGCTTAAGCTCCGGTGTGGAGCAGCGGATCAGTACCTGACCAGGCACCGGTGACCCAGGCACGGGTTGTGCCGGACTGACGACGCGCACCCCTGGCTTGGTGCGTGGAGCAGGAACGGGCCGGACCGGGCTGACGATGCGCACCCCTGGCTTGGTGCGTGGAGCAGCAACGGGCCGGACCGGGCTGACGATGCGCACCCCTAGCTTGGTGCGTGGAGCCGGAATGGGCCGGACCGGGCTGACGATGCGCACCCCTGGCTTGGTGCGTGGAGCAGGAACGGGCCGGACCGGACTGACGACGCGCACCCCTGGCCTGGTGCGTGGAGCAGGAACGGACCGGACCGGGCTGACGATGCGCACCCCTGGCTTGGTGCGTGGAGCAGCAACGGGCCGGACCGGGCTGACGATGCGCACCCCTGGCTTGGTGTGTGGAGCAGGAACGGGCCGTACCGGGCTGACGATGCGCACCCCTGGCTTGGTGCGTGGAGCAGCAACGGGCCGGACCGGGCTGACGATGCGCACCCCTGGCTTGTTGCGTGGAGCAGGAACGGGCCGGACCGGACTGACGACGCACACCCCTGGCTTGGTGCGTGGAGCAGGAACAGGCCCTACCGGGCTGACGACTCACACCCCTGGCTTGGTGTGAGTGGCAGGAACAGACCGGGCTGGGCTGACGACTCGCACCCCTGGCTTGGTGCGAGTGGCAGGAACAGGCCGGGCCGGGCTGGCGACGCGCACCGTAGGCTTGGTGCGAGTGACAGGAACAGGCCGGGCCGGGCTGGCGACGCGCACCGTAGGCTTGGTGCGAGTGGCAGGAACAGGCCGGGCCGGGCTGGCGACGCGCACCGTAGGCTTGGTGCGAGTGGCAGGAACAGGCCGGGCCGGGCTGGCGACGCGCACCGTAGGCTTGGTGCGAGGGGCAGGAACAGGCCGGGCCGGCGACGCGCACCATCAACTTAGTGCGGGGAGCAGGAACGGGCCGGACCGGACTGGTGATGCACACCACTTGCTTGGTGTGAGGAGCGGGACTGGGTTTCGTCATAACCCTCCGCTCCCTCAGCTGCCTACACAGTTCCTCTCGCCTTGCCTCTACTCTCACCCTCTCCCTTATCGCTTCCAGTAGCTCCACCCTCTGAACCACTAACTCCTGCTCCCTCTGGACCACTAGCCCCCTTAACCTGGTGGCCTCCTCACCTAACCTCCTAATACGCCCTGTAGCTGCCTCCTGCTGCCCCGACGCCCATGCCGTGTGCCCCCCCCTAAATTTTTTTGGGGGTTGCCTCTCGTCCGTCCGACGACGACCCTGTTGACGCCGTTGCTCCTCTCTCCGTCGCGCCTCTACCGTCTCCTTCCATGGACGGCGATCCATCCCGGCCTGGATCTCCTCCCAGGTCCAGGACCCCTGCCCGTCCATTATCTGCTCCCACGTCCAGGCTGCCTGCTCCTGGACACGCTGCTTGGTCCTGGTATGGTGGGATCTTCTGTCACGATCGTTGAACGAAGTAGAACAAGGCGCAGCGTTGAAGGCAAACATACTTTATTAACCAAAGTGAGAAACACGAACAAAACAACAAACGATAACGTGACGTCCTAGGTTAAACAACCAACACGGAACAAACCAACTGGAACAAGATCCCACAACACCTGTGGGAACACAGCCTGTCTAAATATGGCTCCCAATCAGAGACAACCAGCAACAGCTGACACTCGTTGCCTCTGATTGGGAACCACTCTGGCCAACATAGAAACAGAATACTAGACTGTGACCATAGAACAAAAACACATAGAATCTACACACCCTGGCTCAACATATAGAGTCCCCAGAGCCAGGGTGTGACACATACATACACATACATATCCTTTAAAAAAAAAATATTCCCCTTTATTACTTTCCAACCCCACCACCCTTTCCCTAATTGGAGTAAACTAGTGAACAACAATGCTTAGGCCTCTACTTCCAGCTTATACATACTATATACATTTTATGGACACAGTCAATTTTACAATATTTATATTTTATTTGTTTTTGCTCCTGAAGTTCTTCTACTCTCAACCTCTCTGATCATTTTCATGATGTCCATCCGGTTTGCTTCTATATGCCATATCTTTCTAACTGTGCTCTTTCACAAAAGCTCCCAACATACAACCTATATACTTATTATGGACACAGTATGCTTACATTAGTTATCTTGTTGTTATTAGTTGTTGTTATTAGTCCCATCCTTCAACTCCATTCAACACCTCCCATCTATCTCTTAATACCATCCATATTGGATTTCTATTTGCCATATATTTTTCAACTGTACTGTGATGTTTTACAAAAGTTCTGAACCTTTCTATTCTCATTGTTTCTACAGATTGTGAATTGAAAATAAACATTTTTGCTAAAAGTATTATTATATTATTGATCGATTTACTATGACTTTTCAGATCATCCAGTAATGCTATCTGCAAGGTTAGCTCCAGGTAAATATTGCAATCCTTTAGCCATTCCTGGACCTGTGTCCAAAAACAAGCTACAAATGGACAGTACCAAAACAAATGATTCTGTCTCTTCGCAGCAAAATCTGCAGAGCTGGGAAGATTGTATCCCCCATATAAATAACCTTCTATTGGTAGCAAGAATTTTGTATAATAATTTAAATTGAAAGATTCTAAGTTTTGAATCCGGTGTCGTTTTGCGTATCAGTTCATAAACACTATGCCATGGAATCGGTACATCAAAAATCTCTTCCCAGCTATTTTGCAATCTATATGGGACGGCTGTCAATCCTTTGGTCCTTAAATGAAACTGATATACTTTTTTATTTATCACAGTTTTCCTTAACCAATTATGTTCTTTAATACAAGGCCGACAGACAAGTTCCTTATTTTCTCCCCCTTCCACTTTCCTCTTCCATTTTTGCGGTAAGGCTGCAATTATTTGGTTGTAATTTTGGGTAGAGCAGACATTTCCATATGTTTTTGCTAGCTGCATGTGTGACATAACTCCACCAGTTCTACTTATGATATCATTTACGAAGATTCTACCTTTTTTAAACATTTTGTAAAAAAAAAGTTTTTTTGTCAATTAGTATATTTGAGTTTAACCACAATATTGGTTGCATTATTTGTTCTGTCGTTTCTGTAGGATTAAATTAAAATTGCAACCAACTTTCTATGGCTTGTTTTACAAATAGTGATATTTGGGAGATTATTTCCTTTTCAAATAACTGAAAGTGAGAGGTTGTAATCTGAATAAAGGGAAAAAGGCCATTCTTGATCATTGGGTGAGACAATCTTACTAATTTGCTAGAGAACCAGCTCGGATTTAAGTATAACTTTTGTATGACTGAAGCTTTTAGTGATAGGTCTAATGCTTTAATATTTAATCATTTCTGTCCTCCGAATTCATATGAATTACAGTGGGGAGAACAAGTATTTGATACACTGCCGATTTTGCAGGTTTTCCTACTTACAAAGCATGTAGAGGTCTGTAATTTTTATCCAAGAGTGAGCCGTGCCGGAGATGCCCAACTCGGAGAGGAGGATCTGATGGTTCACAGTATCAAAGGCAGCAGGCAGGTCTAGAAGGACAAGAGCAGAGGAGAGAGAGCGTTAGCTTTAGCAGTGTGGAGAGCCTCCGTGACACAGAGAAGAGCAGTCTCAGTTGAATGACCATTCTTGAAACCTGACTGGTTTGGATCAAGAAGGTCATTCTGAGAGAGATAGCAAGAGAGTTGGCTAAAGACGGCACGCTCAATAGTTTTGGAGAGAAAAGAAAGAAGGGATACTGGTCTGTAGTTGTTGACATCAGAGGGATCGAGTGTTGGTTTTTTGAGAAGGGGTGCAACTCTCGCTCTCTTGAAGACGGAAGGGACATAGCCAGCGGTCAAGGATGAGTTGATCAGCCAGGTGAGAAGGTCACCGGAGATGGTCTGGAGAAGAGAGGAGGGGATAGGGTCAAGCGGGCAGGTTGTTGGGTGGCCTGCAGTCACAAGTTGCAAGATTTTATCTGGAGAGAGAGGGGAGAAAGAAGTCAAAGCATAGGGTAGGGCAGTGTGAGCAGGACCAGCAGTGTCATTTGACTTAACAAACGAGGATGGGATGTCGTCAACCTTCTTTTCAAAGTGGTTGACGAAGTCATCCACAGAGAGGGAGGAGGGGGGGGGGGGAGGATTCAGCAGGGAGGAGAATGTGGCAAAGAGCTTCCTAGGGTTAGAGGCAGATGCTTGGAATTTAGCGTGATAGAAAGTGGCCTTAGCAGCAGAAACAGATGAAGAAAATGTAGAGAGGAGGGAGTGAAAAGATGCCAGGTCCGCAGGGAGTCTAGTTTTCTTCCATTTCCGGTCAGCTGCCCGGAGCTCTGTTCTGTGAGCTCGCATTGAGTCATCAAGCCACGGAGCTGGAGGGGAGGACCGAGCCGGCCGGGAGGATAGGGGACATAGAGAGTCAAAGGATGCAGAAAGGGAGGAGAGGAGGGTTGAGGAGGCAGAATCAGGAGATTGGAGGGAGAAGGATTGAGCAAAGGGAAGAGATGATAGGATGGAAGAGGAGAGAGTAGCGGGAGAGAGAGAGCGAAGGTTTCGACGGTGCATTACCATCTGTGTAGGGGCAGAGTGAGTAGTGTTGGAGGAGAGGGAGAGAGAAAAGGATACAAAGTAGTGGTCGGAGACTTGGAGGGGAGTTGCAGTGAGATTAGTAGAACAACAGCATCTAGTAAAGATGAGGTCAAGCGTATTGCCTGTCTTCTGAGTGGCGCAGTGGTCTAAGGCACTGCTAGCTGTGCCACTAGAGATCCTGGTTCGAATCCAGGCTCTGTCGCAGCCGGCCGCGACCGGGAGACTCATGGGCGGCTCACAATTGGCCCAGCGTCATCCAGGGTAGGGGAGGGAATGGCCGGCAGGGATGTAGCTCAGTTGATAGAGCATGGCGTTTGCAACGCCAGGGTTGTGGGTTCGATTTCCACGGGGTATTCACTAATTGTAAGTCGCTCTGGATAAGAGCGTCTGCAAAATGACGTAAATGTAAATGTTGTGAGTAGGGGAGGACGGTGAGAGGGTGAGGTCAAAAGAGGAGAGGAGTGGAAAGAAGGAGGCAGAGAGAAATTAGTCAAATGTAGACGTAGGGAGGTTGAAATCCCCCAGAACTGTGAGGGTTGAGCCATCCTCAGGAAAGGAACTTATCAAGGCGTCAAGCTCATTGATGAACTCTCCAAGGGAACCTGGAGGGCGATAGATGACAAGGATATTAAGCTTAAATGGGCTAGTGACTGTGACAGCATGGAATTCAAATGAGGAGATAGACAGAGAAAAATTGAGAATGTCCACTTGGGAGAGATGAGGATTCCTGTGCCACCACCCCGCTGACCAGATGCTCTCGGGGTATGCGAGAACACATGGTCAGACGAGGAGAGAGCAGCAGGAGTAGCAGTGTTTTCAGTGGTAATCCATGTTTCCGTCAGCGCCAAGAAGTCGAGGGACTGGAGGGTAGCATAGGCTGAGATGAACTCTGCCTTGTTGGCAGCAGAACGGCAGTTCCAGAGGCTGCCTGAGACCTGGAACTCCACGTGGGTCGTGCGTGCAGGGACCACCAGGTTAGAGAGGCAGCAGCCACGCGGTGTGAGGCGTTTGTGTAGCCTGTGCGGAGAGGAGAGAACAGGGATAGGCAGAGGCATAGTTGACAGGCTGCAGCAGATGGCTACAATAATGCAGAGGAGATCGGAATGAAATGAACTAAACATCTGGGAAAGGAGAGAGCGGGGCCTCCCTCACCACAACTCCCAAATATAACTCTCCCAACTTCCACCTCAGAAACTATAATTGTTGTAAACTACAGCGGTTCAATGTTTTCTAGGAATAGACTAACTTAGTTTATTCAGCTAGCTAACTAGGTGCAGTATTATTCCGTGAAAAACGTCCAGGCACCTCGTCATAAGACGCCACAGCCAGCTAGCATGCCGGTCTCCAACAACACGGTTTAGCGCCAATACTCGGCGACAACAAACCACCAGTGTATCAACACGCAAGCAGATCGTTCGCGTCAGTGTCTAACGTTGTGGGTTAGTCCCGACAGCTTGAGCGAGTCCGTCGTCAACTTATTCAGCCAGTTAGTTAGCTAGAATAGTTAGCAAACTAGCTAGCCATTGCTTTCAGACAAAGAAGAACCCCTCCTTTCACGGCACGAACACACACAACAAACCGATGCTGGCACTAATACCGCACTCAACGAGCTCTATAAGGCCATAAGCAAACAAGAAAATGCTCATCCAGAAGCGACGCTCCTAGTGGCCGGGGACTTTAATGCAGGCAAACTTAAATCATTTTTATGTAATTTCTACCAGCATGTCACAAAAACTCTAGACCACCTTTACTCCACACACAGAGACGCATACAAAGCTCTCCCTCGCCCTCCATTTGGCAAATCTCACTATAATTATATCCTCCTGATTCCTGATTACAGGCAAAAACTAAAGCAGGAAGTACCAGTGACTCGCTCAATACGGAAATGTTCAGATGACGCGGATGCAACGCTACAGGACTGTTTTGCTAGCACAGACTGGAATATGTTCCGATGACGGAGTATACGACCTCAGTCATCGGCTTCATTAATAAGTGTATCGACGACGTCTTCCCAACAGTGACCGTACGTACATACCCCAACCAGAAGCCATGGATTACAGGAAACATCCGCATCGAGCTAAAGGCTAGAGCTGCTGCTTTCAAGGAGCGGGACACTAATCCAGATGCTTATAAGAAATCCTGCTACGCTCTCAGACAAACTATCAAACAGGCAAAGCATCAATACAGAATTAAGATTGATGCTCGTCGGATGTGGCAGGGCTTGAAAACTATTACGGACAACAAAAGGAAACCCAGCCGCGAGCTGCCCAGTGATGTGAGCCTACCAGACTAGCTAAATGCTTTTTATGCTCGCTTCGATGCAAGCAACACTGAAGCATACATGAGAGCACCAGCTGTTCCGGACGAATGTGTGATAACGCACTCGGTAGCCGATGTGAGCAAGATCTTTAAACAGGTCAACATTCACAAAGCCGCAGGGCCAGACGGATTACCAGGACATGTACTCAAAGCATGCGCGGACCAACTGGCAAGCGTCTTCACTGACATTTTCGACCTCTCCCTGACCGAGTCTGTAATACCTACATGTTTCAAGCAGACCACTATAGACCCTGTGCCCAAGGAAGCGAAGATAACCTGCTTAAATGATTACCACCCTGTAGCACTCACGTCTGTAGCCATGAAGTGCTTTGAAAGGATGGTCATGGCTCACATCAACACCATTATCCCAGACACTCTAGACCCACTCCAATTCACATACCGCCCCAACAGATCCACAGATGACGCAATGTCAATCGCACTCCACACTGCCCTTTCCCAACTGGAGAAAAGGAACACCTATGTGAGAATGCTGTTCATTGACTACAGCTCAGCGTTCAACACCATAATGCCCTCAAAGCTGATCACTACTCTAAGGACACTAGGACTAAACACCTCCCTCTGCAACTGGATCCTGGACTTCCTGACAGGACGCCCCCAGGTGGTAAGGGTAGGCAACAACAAGTCTGCCACGCTGATCCTCAACACTGGGGCCCCTCAGGGGTGCGTTCTTAGTCCCCTCCTGTACTCCCTGTTCACCCACGACTACGTTGCCAAACACGACTCCAACACCATCAATAAGTTTGCTGACGACATAACAGCCCCATAACCCTCCAAGTCCACCAGAAACAGGAGACCCCTTCCACCTGCCGGCAGTCCAGGATCCGGTCCACCGTAAAAGCCGGCTGCCCTCCAACGGACGAGGAGGGGGAGCCAGGGGAGAGGTGGCAACGGGCTAGAGGAGGGACCCCTCTGAATGGCCCGACGGGACCGCAGCCTCCTTCTCTTGCTCGGGGAATAGGGGCACTTGGGGATAGGCAGGGGTCGGCGCAGCCGTGCCGCGGGCTGATGTGAGCTCTTCGTGCATGCGCACACCAGGCAAGCAGCCACGAAGGTGCGCATTTCCCCCTCAGCAGATGGCCACCAGAACCTCCTACGCAGGAACTCCAATGTCCTGGCGCCTCCCGGATGGCTGGTGAGTTCGGACGCGTCTGCCCACTGAAGCAGTCGCGAGCACTCAGCCTTGGGTACGTACATCGTCCCCGATGGGCCTCCGCCCAAATCGGGCTCCCACCGTAGCGCTGCTCTGACCAGCCTATCAATTCCCCATGAAACTGGGGCAGCCATCAGGGCAATGGGGACAATGGGGTCGTCCCTCATGGGCAGCGTCTCCGGTTAGGACAAGGAAAGCCATTGCCCTCGTGTGGGCATGGCGCCCGGCAGGAGATCATAAGGCCTGTGAGGAGGCAGGCCTCTTACTAAACACCTCCCCCAGATCCCAATACTCCTGGAGAACAGCTGCCAGGTCTGGGCCGGTGACAGAGTGCGGGACTTGGGGAAGAGGTGAGGACTGGTAGGTGGTCTGGGACGGTGGTTTAGGCTGATGAGTGGTCGGTGGCGACTGGAACAGTACGGGGGCGGATGAATGAATGAAAAACTGGATATACTCCCATAGACACACACAGGGACGGTGCGCCGGGTGAAGCAGCCCGACCCCAATGGCCGGCCGTCCAGGCCCATGACCGGAACCGGCTCGGAGAGAGAGAGTAACGTAACGCTCCACCCTAGGGCCAGCCCCGCATCCATCAGGTTTCCCGCGGCCCCAGAATCCATCAGCGCATGCGCCTGAATTGCAGTGCAGGCCCACTGAACCCTGACGGGGAGAAAAGTCTGGGTGTCTCTTGAGTTGGGGTTTCTGTTCTGGCTCGCTAGCAACCCTCCCGATACCCGCTTGCCCTCCCATTTTCCCGGCTTCTCCGGGCATGAGCCGCCGTGGTGACCTGCATGGTTGCAGTACCGGCAACGTCCCTGGGGCAAACGCCTCTGTCTCTCCATCCGGGACCAGCACGCCGCCTCCTCCTGAATCGGCGGAAAGCCTCCGGGCTGATAGGGAGACGCGGGGGCGAGCCTTGCGTCATGCCTCTCTCGTACGCCCTCTCACAACGCCGATTGTCCACCCGCACCGAGAGTCGACGAGGCCGTCCAGTTGCTCAGGCAGCTCTCTGAAGGAGAGTTTGTCCTTCATCCCCTCCGATAGCCCCTTGTTATTTTGTGTTACATTTTATTATTTTTTACTTTAGATTATTTGGTAAATATTTTCTTAACTCTTTCTTGAACTGCATTGTTGGTTAAGGGCTTGTAAGTCAGCATTTCACTGTAATGTCTACACCTGTTGTATCTGTGTGTAGGCACCCTGCCGCGGAGGATGCGTAAGGAGTTGTTAACGGTGAAGCTTCGGAACCGGCCCAGTCAGCAGGAGCTGGAGGACAGAAACATCTTCCCTGTTCGCTCAGACCTGGAGAGACAGGAGATTAGACAACACATAGAGAACAAGCTGGCCAAGTGAGTTATTAACACACACACACACAAACCACACACACACCACACACACACCACACACACACCACACACAGACCACACACACACCACACACAGACCACACACAGACCACACACACACACCACACACACACCACACACACACCACACACACACCACACACAGACCACACACAGACCACACACACACCACACACAGACCACACACACACCACACACAGACCACACACAGACCACACACACACCACACACAGACCACACACACACCACACACACACCACACACACACCACACACACACCACACACAGACCACACACACACCACACACAGACCACACACAGACCACACACACACCACACACAGACCACACACACACCACACACACACCACACACACACCACACACACACCACACACACACCACACACACACACACACACAGACCACACACACACCACACACACACCACACACAGACCACACACACACCACACACAGACCACACACAGACCACACACACACACCACACACACACCACACACAGACCACACACACACCACACACACACCACACACACACCACACACACACCACACACACACACACACACAGACCACACACACACCACACACAGACCACACACACACCACACACAGACCACACACACACCACACACACACCACACACAGACCACACACAGACCACACACACACCACACACACACCACACACAGACCACACACACACCACACACAGACCACACACACACCACACACAGACCACACACAGACCACACACACACCACACACACACCACACACAGACCACACACAGACCACACACACACCACACACAGACCACACACAGACCACACACACACCACACACACACCACACACAGACCACACACAGACCACACACACACCACACACACACCACACACAGACCACACACAGACCACACACACACCACACACAGACCACACACAGACCACACACAGACCACACACAGACCACACACAGACCACACACAGACCACACACAGACCACACACAGAGAGACTGGAGATACGACAATGCATAGAGACCAAACTGGCCAGGTGAGTGACACTCTCTCTCTCTCTCTCTATTCTCTCTCTGTCTCTCTCTCTCTCTCTCTCTCTCTCTCTCTCTCTGTCTCTCTCTGTCTCTCTCTATTCTCTCTCTCTCTCTCTCTCTATTCTCTCTCTCTCTCTCTCTCTCTCTCTCTCTCTCTCTCTCTCTCTCTCTCTCTCTCTCTCTCTGTCTCTCTCTCTCTCTCTCTCTCTCTCTCTCTCTCTCTCTCTCTCTCTCTCTCTCTCTCTGTCTCTCTCTCTCTCTCTCTCTATTCTCTCTCTCTCTCTCTCTCTCTCTCTCTCTCTCTCTCTCTCTCTCTCCCTCCCTCTCTCTCTCTCTCTCTCTATTCTCTCTCTCACTTCTCTCTGTCTCTCTCTCTCTCTCTCTCTCTCTCTCTCTCTCTCTCTCTCTCTCTATTCTCTCTCTCTCTCTCTCTCTCTCTCTCTCTCAATTCGCTTTATTGGCATGATGTAACAATGTACATATTCCCAAAGTTTACTTTGAAGATTTACAATATTAACATAATCAATTATAATAATCAATATTGACAACAGTAACAACAATAACCAAGGGTCAAAATACCCATACATTGAACAATAACAATATAGAGGACGTGTGCAGGTTGGTTGGTCTGTCAGACACTGTCCCTCATCTTATGGCAGGCAGCAATGTAGTGCGCTGCCAACCCACAGCTCTGCATGTAGGGTTTCAATGGGGTTTGTCCCATTGGGTGAAATCTTGTTTTGCAAGTGGACCCCACACCTTGCTGCCATAAAGTGCAATTGGTTCAATTATACATTTGATTCGTTTTAGCCAAATGTTAATAGGTATTTCAATTTGAATATGTATTTTTATGGCGTAGAATGCCCTGCGTGCTTTCTCTCAGTTCATTCACTGCCTCATTAAGCTGTCCAGTTGAGATTATTTTAAACCTAAGTAATTGTAGTGTGTGGAGTACTCTATATATTTTGTACCAATTGAGAACTTTGGTATAATTCCCTGAGATCTGGATCTTCTCTGGAAAGTCATTATTTTAGTATTTTTGGGGTTTACTGCCAGGGCCCAGGTCTGACAGTACTGCTCTAGCAGGTCCAGGCTCTGCTGTAGGCCATGTGCTGTGGGTGACAGCAGGCACAGGTCATCTGTGAAGAGCAGGTATTTAACCTCTGAATTGTGGAGACTTACACCAGGGGCTGAGGATTTTTCTAGAATTTTTCAGCCTGTAGGTTCACTGAGTGATTTGCATTTTACATTTACATTTTAGTCATTTAGCAGACACTCTTATCCAGAGCGACTTACAGTTAGTGAGTCCATACAATTTTTTAAAATTCATACCCCCGTGGGAATCGAACCCACAACCCTGGCAAGTGATGTTTGAAAGAGACAGCCTGTAGGTTCACTGAGTGATGTTTGATAGACTGATCATTAGGGGTGTGTTCTGTTCAGAATTATCCCAGGCCAGCCCTCTATGGTCCAGACAGTGTTATATATTGTGGCAGATCAGGGTGTTGGCTCAAGACGTTTACACAGATCAGACACGGACAGAGTGTGATTAGCTCGGTTTCAAGGGTGTTTATTAATGAAGTAATCAAAAGAAAAGGTTAAGGTCTCCCCCATGAGACCCTCTCCACGATACCGTCTCCAACTACACGGAAGTTACCTTACTTCCCCCAGTCCTCCCCCAGTCCTCCCCCATGTGCTGCCCTTCTGGTAGCTTGTTACCTTACTTCCCCCAGTCCTCCCCCATGTGCTGCCCTTCTGGTAGCTTGTTACCTTACTTCCCCCAGTCCTCCCCCATGTGCTGCCCTTCTGGTAGCTTGTTACCTTACTTCCCCCAGTCCTCCCTCATGTGCTGCCCTTCTGGTAGCTTGTTACCTTACTTCCCCCAGTCCTCCCTCATGTGCTGCCCTTCTGGTAGCTTGTTACCTTACTTCCCCCAGTCCTCCCCCATGTGCTGCCCTTCTGGTAGCTTGTTACCTTATTTCCCCCAGTCCTCCCCCATGTGCTGCCCTTCTGGTAGCTTGTTACCTTACTTCCCCCAGTCCTCCCCCATGTGCTGCCCTTCTGGTAGCTTGTTACCTTACTTCCCCCAGTCCTCCCCCATGTGCTGCCCTTCTGGTAGCTTGTTACCTTACTTCCCCCAGTCCTCCCCCATGTGCTGCCCTTCTGGTAGCTTGTTACCTTATTTCCCCCAGTCCTCCCTCATGTGCTGCCCTTCTGGTAGCTTGTTACCTTACTTCCCCCAGTCCTCCCCCATGTGCTGCCCTTCTGGTAGCTTGTTACCTTACTTCCCCCAGTCCTCCCCCATGTGCTGCCCTTCTGGTAGCTTGTTACCTTACTTCCCCCAGTCCTCCCCCATGTGCTGCCCTTCTGGTAGCTTGTTACCTTACTTCCCCCAGTCCTCCCCCATGTGCTGCCCTTCTGGCAGCTTGTTACCTTACTTCCCCCAGTCCTCCCCCATGTGCTGCCCTTCTGGTAGCTTGTTACCTTACTTCCCCCAGTCCTCCCCCATGTGCTGCCCTTCTGGTAGCTTGTTACCTTACTTCCCCCAGTCCTCCCCCATGTGCTGCCCTTCTGGCAGCTTGTTACCTTACTTCCCCCAGTCCTCCCCCAGTCCTCTGCCCTTCTGGCAGCTTGTTACCTTACTTCCCCCAGTCCTCCCCCATGTGCTGCCCTTCTGGTAGCTTGTTACCTTACTTCCCCCAGTCCTCCCCCAGTCCTCTGCCCTTCTGGCAGCTTTATGGGCCTTGCACAGCTGGTGAGCAATCCGCCCTTAATTACTCACCAGCTCCCAATCAGCCCCAATTAGTCCTGTCCGGGAGCCCGTCGAGACCTGGCACGTCCAGCAGATGGAGCCACCGCCTCGTGATGTATACTCCATCTGTTACCAGGCCTCGACGAGTCTCCCCCTGGTGGCTGACCTGCTGTACGCAGGTGCTCCTCCCAAACTCGGCTGTGGGTGATATCGTCCAGATAGGCCACTGCGTACTGCTGGTGGGGTCGAAGCACCGCGTTCATCAGTCGCTGGAATGTGGAGACCGAACGGGAGCACCCGGTACTGGTACAGACCGTCTGGTGTCGAGAACGCCGTCTTCTCCCGGGAGGAGGCTGCCAATGGTACCTGCCAATATCCTTTGGTCAGGTCAAGGGTGCTGATGTACCGGGCCTTTCCCAATCGGTCGATTAGCTCGTCCACCCTCGGTATGGGGTAGGCGTCGAATACACTTGTGTCATTCACACCCCGGAAATCATTACAGAAGCGTAGGCTACCGTCCGGTTTGGGCACCAACACGATGGGGCTACACCATGCACTGTGGGACTCTTAAACGACCCCCATCCTCAGCATAGCCTCCACTTCTTGTATCACAGCCTTCCGTCGGGCCTCCGGAATTCAATACGGCCTCTTTCTTACCGTTTCCCCGGGCCGGTTACGGATGTGGTGTTCAATGAGGCCCAGCTTATTGGGGAGAACACCGCCGTGTACCAGTCGACAAGCTCCCGGAGCTCTTGCTTCTGGGCCGGGTCGAGGTCCTCACTGCATGGGACCACCACTGGTACTGTTGGTGTCCTGGGTCCCGACCGTAACACGGACAAGGCTGTCCTCTCCTGCCTCCTCTTCAACAGGTTCACGTGGTAAATCTGTTGAGATTTCAGTTTCTTGACAGGTCCCGGTTTCTCAACCACCTTGTATTGTCCGTGTCATGTTGCCAGGAACTTACTTTCGGCCATGGGGATCAACACCAACACCCTGTCTCCCACCTGGAATTCTCAGGGCTGGGCTCCCCGATTGTAGACCTGGGTTTGGGCGCGTTGGGCCTTCTCCATATGTTCCCTCACGACTGGCCATTGGCTGTCATCCGCTCCCCCATCGTCTCCACATGCTCTACCACGCTGCGTAAGGGGGTCGGTTGGGCTTCCCTCACCTCCTTGGCGAGGTCCAGTAGGCCACGTGGCCTCCTCCCGTAGAGGAGTTCAAACGGGGAAAACCCAGTGGAGGCCTGGGGTACTTCTCAGATTGAGAACATTAGGTGGGGTAGTAGCTGGTCCCAGTTCTTCCCGTCCTGCTCGATGACCTTCCGCAGCATCTGTTTGAGCGTTTTGTTAAAGCGCTCGACGAGCCCATCCTTCTGCGGGTGAAAAACGGAGGTCCGGATCTGCTTGATCTGCATGAGGGCACACAACTCTTTCATAAGGCGGGACATAAACTCTGTACCTTGGTCTGTCAGGATCTCGTTCAGGATGCCCACCCAGCTAAAGAGGTGGAACAGCTCCCGGGCGATTCCCTTGGATACCGCCGCCCGTAGGGGAATGGCCTCGGGATACCGGGTGGCATAGTCTACTATTACCAAGATGTACCTGTGTCCTCGTGCCGTCTTTACCAGGGGTCCCACTATGTCCATGGCGATGGGGCGGCAGGTAGCTTAGTGGGTAAGAGCGTTGTGCCAGTAACCGAAAGGTCGCTGGTTCTAATCCCCGAGCCGACTAGGTGAAAAATCTGTCGATGTGTCCTTAAGCAAGGCACTTAACCCTAATTGCTCCTGTAAGTCGCTCTGGATAAGAGCGTCTGCTAAATGACTAAAATGTAAAATGTAAAAATGATGTGTTCAAAGGGCACCCCGATGATCGGCAGGGGAACCAGAGGGTTTCAGAAGTGTGCTTTCGGTGCAGTGAGTTGACACTCCAGGCAGCTGCGACAGTAGTCTTCCACGGCACTCCTCATCCCGGGCCAGTGGAACCAGGCGACGACCAGTTCCCGGGTCTTCTCCATTCCCAGGTGCGCCCCCAACAGGTGGGTGTGGGCCAGCTGAAGAACGGTTCATACGTACCGTCGGGGCAGCAACAATACCTCTCGAAGTTCCCCCTGATACAAAAGGTTATTCTTAAATTGGAAATGGGGGTATCGCCAGTCACTCACCCCCGGAAGTAGCTATAACTTGGGCTGCGGCAGCTTTCAAATTCGGATCCTCCCACTGGGCCGTCCCGAATTGTCCCCTTAGTTGGCCCCCAACGGGGGTCTCGACTGAGCCCTCGAAATCGAGAAGGGGGAGGCTGGGTGGTTAACCAGTGGCGTCCTGACCGCACAGTTGAGGGGTCGTCCCCGCTCTCTTCTTCGGCCGGCTCGTATCTTTTTTTTCTTCAACTCGTGCCCGCATAGGGCCGCGAACAGTGGACAATCCCATCCCACTAGGATAGGTACCGGCAGCTCTGGTACTGCCCCCACCATCATCTGGCAGCTCCCTTGTGGTGTCACAATGTTGGTCCATACGGCGGGATACCGCTTTGTGTCACCGTGAACACAGGAAACTGACATCTCCCTACCCCGTTCGGTCTCCTGGTTCAGCAGGCTCGTGGTTACGAGCGTAACCATGCTTCCGGAGTCTAATAGCGCTTCCATGTCGTGTCCGTCAACCTTCACTGGGACCATGGGTGCAGTTGATTCATGGTGCGCCCAACAGAAGGTGACATAGTTCACGGCGTGACCCACCTGGCCTCCGGTGCTAGCTGATGGCACCGACTTTCCTCGAGCAGGGCAATGTCCCCGGCGCCACACTCATCCTCAGTGGTGGGGTTGTCCTTCCGTCCCCTCGCACAGGTCGCTGACTCGTCCCGGCTCCCCCTCAGTAGGGCCTGAGTGTTCTGATGCATCTCCACTGCTTCCAGGAGGCCCTCCAAGGTCTGGGGCGTGCATAGGCTCACTGCCCTCTTCATGTCGTGGGGTAGTGCCCGTACGAAGCGATCCAGAACCACTTTGTCGAGGAGGGAGAGGGTGGATACGTCGGTTAGGAGCCATGCCCTGGTGACACGCAGAAGGTCGCTCATCTGGGCTCGGGGGGGGATGCGTCGGGTACGAACCTCCAGTCGTGGAACCGTTGAGCCCGATGGGCCAGGCTGTACCCGTAGCGGCTGAGTATCTCCCGTTTGAGTCCGTCGTAGTTAGCTGCCTGTTCGTCGTTCAGGTCCCAATACGCCTTTTGGGCATTCCAGGTGACCACCTCATGAAGCTGGTTGAGAGAATGCCAAGAGTGTGCAAAGCTGTCATCAAGGCACAGGGTGGCTATTTGAAGAATCTCAAATATAAAATATATTTTGATTTGTTTAACACTTTTTTGGTTACTACATGATTTCATATGTGCTATTTCATAGTTTTGATGTCTTAACTATTATTCTACAATGTAGAAAATAGTAAAAATAAAGAAAAACCCTTGAATGAGTAGGTGTGTCCAAACTTTTGACTGGTACTGTATGTAAATGATATATGTCTGTACTTCATTTTGACAACTCCATTGTGTCCTCCTCCCAGAGTGCAAAGAACCTTGGCGTGACCCTGGACAATACCCTGTCGTTCTCTGCTAACATCAAGGCGGTGACCCGATCCTGTAGGTTCATGCTCTACAACATTCACAGAGTACGACCCTACCTTACACAGAAAGCGGCACAGGTCCTAATCCAGGCACTTGTCATCTCCCGTCTGGATTACTGCAACTCGCTGTTTGCTGGGCTCCCTGCCTGTGCCATTAAACCCCTTCAACTTATCCAGAACGCTGCAGCCCGTTTGGTGTTCAACCTTCCCAAGTTCTCTCATGTCACCCCGCTCCTCCGCACACTCCACTGGCTTCCAGTTGAAGCTCGCATCATGTGTTTGTCTGTGTGTGTGCGTGTATTTGTTGTTGGGATGTGAGAGTGTGGGTAGAGTCCAGTGTGTGGGTAGAGTCCAGTGTGTGTGCATGAAGTCAGTGCAAGAGAGTTAGTGAAAAAAAGGGTCAATGCAGGTAGTCCTGGTAGCTATTTGATTAGCTATTTTGCAGTCTTGTTTAGCAGTCTTATGACTTGGGGGTAGAAGCTGTTCAGGGTCCTGTTGTTTCCAGATTTTGTGCATTGGTACCACTTGCCATGCAGTAGCAGAGAGAACAGTCTATGACTGGGTTGGCTGGAGTCTTTGACCATTTATTTTACCTTTCACTAACACCACCTGGTATAGAGGTCCTGGATAGCATGGAGCTTGGCCCAGTGATGTACTGGGCCATACGCACGACCCTCTGTAGCACCTTACGGTCGGATGCCAAACAGTTGCCATACCAAGCGGTGATGCAGCCAGTCAAGATGCTTTCACTGGTGCAGCTGTAGAACTTGTTGAGGATCTGAGGGCCCATGCAAATCTTTTCAGCCTCCTGAGGGGGAAGAGGCACTGTCATGCCCTCTTCACACTGCCAGGTCTCTGACCTCCTCCCTATAGGCTGTCTCATCGTTGTCGGTGATCAGGCCTACCACTGTTGTGTTGTCAGCAAACTTAATGATGGTGTTGGAGTCGTGCCTGGCCATGCAAGTCATGGGTGAACACGGAGTACAGGAGGGGACTAAGCACACACCCCTGAGGGGCCCCAGTGTTGAGGATCCATGTGGCAGATGTGTTGTTGCCTACCCTTACCACCTGGGGGCGGCCCGTCAGGAAGTCCAGGATCCAGTTGCAGAGGGAGGTGTTTAGTCCCAGGGTCCTGAGCTTTGTGATGAGCTTGGAGGGCACTTTGGTGTTGAACGCTGAGCTGTAGTCAATTAACAGCATTGTCATGTAGGTCTTCCTTTTGTCCAGGTGGGAAAGAGCAGTATGGAGTGCAATAGAGCTTGTGTCATCTGTGGATCTGTTGTGGTGGTATAGGAATTGGAGTGGGTCTAGGGTGTCTGGGATAATGGTGTTGATGTGAGCCATGACCAGCCTTTCAAAGCATTCATGGCTGTAGATGTGAGTGCTACAGTGCGATAATCATTTAGACAGGTTACCTTGGCGTTCTTGGGCACGGGGACTATAGTGGTCAGCTTGAAACATGTAGGTATTACAGACTGGGTCAGGGAGAGGTTGAACATGTCAGTGAAGACACTTACCAGCTGGTCAGCATGCTCTGAGTATGTATCCTGATAATCCGTCTGGCCCACGCTCTGTAATCCGTCTGGCCCATGCTCTGTAATCCATCTGGCACACGGTCTGTGATCCGTCTGGCCCATGAGCTGTAATCCGTCTGGCCCATGCTCTGTGATCCGTCTGGCCCATGCTCTGTGATCCTTCTGGGCCATGCTCTGTGATCTGTCTGGCCCATGCTCTGTGATCCGTCTGGCCCATGCTCTGTGATCCGTCTGGCCCATGCTCTGTAATCCTTCTGGGCCATGCTCTGTAATCCGTCTGGCCATACTCTGTATTCCGTCTGGCCCATGCTCTGTAATCCGTCTGGCCCATGCGCTGTAATCCATCTGGCCCATGCTCTGTAATCTGTCTGGCCCATGCTCTGTAATCCGTCTGGCCCATTGAAATAACGTTGTGATATTCTTGTATGGTGGTATTATACATTTTGCATTGTAGATATGTAGTGGTGTGATAATTTTATATGATGCACTGTTTTATCTTTTGTTTTATGTTTGATGTAAGTGCCAGGAAGAGTAGCTGCTGCCTTGACAGGAACTAATGGGGATCCATAATAAACCCCAGGAAGAGTAGCTGCTGCCTTGGCAGGAACTAATGGGGATCCATAATAAACCCCAGGAAGAGTAGCTGCTGCCTTGGCAGGAACTAATGGGGATCCATAATAAACCCCAGGAAGAGTAGCTGCTGCCTTGGCAGGAACTAATGGGGATCCATAATAAACCCCAGGAAGAGTAGCTGCTGCCTTGGCAGGAACTAATGGGGATCCATAATAAACCCCAGGAAGAGTAGCTGCTGCCTTGGCAGGAACTAATGGGGATCCATAATAAACCCCAGGAAGAGTAGCTGCTGCCTTGGCAGGAACTAATGGGGATCCATAATAAACCCCAGGAAGAGTAGCTGCTGCCTTGGCAGGAACTAATGGGGATCCATAATAAACCCCAGGAAGAGTAGCTGCTGCCTTGGCAGGAACTAGTGGGGATCCATAATAAACCCCAGGAAGAGTAGCTGCTGCCTTGGCAGGAACTAGTGGGGATCCATAATAAACCCCAGGAAGAGTAGCTGCTGCCTTGGCAGGAACTAATGGGGATCCATAATAAACCCCAGGAAGAGTAGCTGCTGCCTTGGCAGGAACTAATGGGGATCCATAATAAACCCCAGGAAGAGTAGCTGCTGCCTTGGCAGGAACTAATGGGGATCCATAATAAACCCCAGGAAGAGTAGCTGCTGCCTTGGCAGGAACTAATGGGGATCCATAATAAACCCCAGGAAGAGTAGCTGCTGCCTTGGCAGGAACTAATGGGGATCCATAATAAACCCCAGGTAGAGTAGCTGCTGCCTTGGCAGGAACTAGTGGGGATCCATAATAAACCCCAGGAAGAGTAGCTGCTGCCTTGGCAGGAACTAGTGGGGATCCATAATAAACCCCAGGAAGAGTAGCTGCTGCCTTGGCAGGAACTAATGGGGATCCATAATAAACCCCAGGAAGAGTAGCTGCTGCCTTGGCAGGAACTAATGGGGATCCATAATAAACCCCAGGAAGAGTAGCTGCTGCCTTGGCAGGAACTAATGGGGATCCATAATAAACCCCAGGAAGAGTAGCTGCTGCCTTGGCAGGAACTAATGGGGATCCATAATAAACCCCAGGAAGAGTAGCTGCTGCCTTGGCAGGAACTAATGGGGATCCATAATAAACCCCAGGAAGAGTAGCTGCTGCCTTGGCAGGAACTAATGGGGATCCATAATAAACCCCAGGAAGAGTAGCTGCTGCCTTGGCAGGAACTAATGGGGATCCATAATAAACCCCAGGAAGAGTAGCTGCTGCCTTGGCAGGAACTAATGGGGATCCATAATAAACCCCAGGAAGAGTAGCTGCTGCCTTGGCAGGAACTAATGGGGATCATAATAAACCCCAGGAAGAGTAGCTGCTGCCTTGGCAGGAACTAATGGGGATCCATAATAAACCCCAGGAAGAGTAGCTGCTGCCTTGGCAGGAACTAATGGGGATCCATAATAAACCCCAGGAAGAGTAGCTGCTGCCTTGGCAGGAACTAATGGGGATCCATAATAAACCCCAGGAATAGTAGCTGTGCTTCCTTGGCAGGAACTAATGGGGATCCATAATAAACCCCAGGAAGAGTAGCTGCTGCCTTGGCAGGAACTAATGGGGCTCCATAATAAACCCCAGGAAGAGTAGCTGCTGAGTAGACACACGCATAAAGTATGTACGCTAGCAAACGCACGTACCTTGTAATATTGTTGTATGGTGGTCCTCTGTAGGACTCTCTCTGCGTCTGCTAAATGGCATATTATCATTATTATTATTATTATCATACATTTACACACCGTAAGCCATAATGACAAAGCAAAAACAGGTTTTTGGAAATTTCTGCAAACAAAATGAAAAATGAAAAATGAAATATCACATATTTACATAAGTATTCAGACCCTTTACTCAGTACTTTGTTGAAGCACCTTTGGCAGCAATTACAGCCTTCAGTCTTCTTGTGTATGACGCTACAAGCTTGGCACACCTGTATTTGGGGAGTTTCTCCCATTCTTCTCTGCAGATCCTCTCAAGCTCTGTCAGGTTGGATGGGGGGCGTCTCTGCACAGCTATTTTCAGGTCTCTCCAGCGATGTTCGATCGGGTTCAAGTCCAGGCTCTGGCTGGGCCACCCAGTGACATTCAGAGACTTGTCCCGAAGCCACTCCTGCGTTGTCTTGGCTGCGTTCTTCGGGTCGTTGTCCTGTTGGAAGGTTAACCTAGAGCAGGTTTTCATCAAGGATGTCTCTGTACTTTGCTCCGTTCATCTTTCCCTCGATCCTGACTAGTTTCACAGTCCGTTCTGCTGAAAAACATTCCCACAATATAATTTTGCCACGACCATGCTTCACCGTAAGGATGGTGCCCGGTTTCCTCCAGACGTGACGCTTGGCATTCAGGCCAAAGTGTTCAATCTTGGTTTCATCAGACCAGAGAATCTTGTTTCTCATGGTCTGAGAGTCCTTTAGGTGCCTTTTGGCAAACTCCAAGCGGGCTGTCATGTGCCTTTTACTGAGGAGTGGCTTCTGTCTGGCCACTCTACCATAAAGGCCTGATTGGTGGAGTGCTGCAGAGATGGTTGTCCTTCTGGAAATTGTCCCATCTCCACAGAGGAACTCTGGAGCTCTGTCAGAGTGACCATCAGGTTCTTGGTCACCTCCCTGACCAAGACCTTTCTCCCCGGATTGCTCAGTTTTGCCGGGCGGCCAGCTCTATGAAGAGTCTTGGTGGTTCCAAACTTCTTCCATTTAAGAATGATGGAGGCCACTGTGTTCTTGGGGACCTTCAATGCTGCAGGCATTTTTTCGTACCTTTCCCCAGATCTGTGCCTCGACATAATCCTGTCTCGGGGCTCTACAGACAATTCCTTCAACCTCTTGGCTTGGTTTTTGCTCTGACATGCACTGTCAACTGTGGGACCTTATATAGACAGGTGTTGGCCTTTCCAAATCATGTCCAATCAATTGAATTTACCCTAGGTAGACTCCAATCTAGTTGTAAAAACATCTCAAGGATGATCAATGGAAGCAGGATGCACCTGAACTCAATTTCAAGTCGCATAGCAAAGAGTCTGAATACTTATGTAAATAAGGTATTTCTGTTTTTTATTTGTAAATGTTAAAACATTTCTAAAAACCTGTTTTCACTTTGTTATTATGGGATATTGTGTGTAGATTGATGAGGATTCTTATATATTTAATCCATTTTAGTTTAAGGCTTTAATGTATATCAAAATGTGTGAAAAGGGAAGGGGTCTGAATACTTTCCGAATGCAGGTTATGTGGTGAAAAGGGAAGGGGTCTGAATACTTTCCGAATACAGGTTATGTGGTGAAAAGGGAAGGGGTCTGAATACTTTCCGAATACAGGTTATGTGGTGGTGTGACAGTGTTATCTGATGTATTGTTTTATCTTTTGTTTTATGTGTAATGTAAGTGCCTTAATGTGATTGGACCCCAGGGAGAGTATCTGCTGCCTTGGCAGGAACTAATGGGGATCCATAATAAACCCCAGGAAGAGTAGCTGCTGCCTTGGCAGGAACTAATGGGGATCCATAATAAACCCCAGGAAGAGTAGCTGCTGCCTTGGCAGGAACTAATGGGGATCCCTAGTAAAATGCAAATACAAATAATTTAAGCTGTAGAGAAAAGAAATCAAATAATAATAAGAAGAAATATGTAAGAAATCTATAGTTGTGCTTTGCTTTGCTTCTGTAGCTCTATGCTATCTTTATCTATCTATATATTACTAACTATAGCTCTGTTGGTCTTCAGCTCTCTCTGTGGAGACACTTGGAGGGGGCGGAGGCTATTAATAGCCTGTAAGAGAGTTGAATAATGGATGGCAGCACTCTCTCTCACTCTCAATTCAATTTCAAAGGGGTTTATTGGCATGGGAAACATCAATTAAAACAAGATTTTGTTTTAATTGATATTAACATTAAATATTGCACTCACAAAGGTTTCAAAAAGATAAAGACATTTCAAGTGTTATATTATCAGCTAGTGTTTTACAATGTGAAAATAGTAGGGGAAGATACATAAACAATCAATATTGGTGGTATTTCAAATCAAATCAAATCTAATTGTATTTGTCACATGCGTCGAATACAACAGGTGTAGACCTTACAGTGAAATGCTTACTTACAAGCCTTTAACCAACTATGAAGTTAAGAGAAATTCAATATAAAATAATACGAAATAAAAGTAACAAATAATTAAAGAGCAGCAGTAAAAATAACAATAGTGAGGCTATATACAGGGGGTGCCGGTACAGAGTCAATGTGCGGGGGCACCGGTTAGTCGAGGCAATATGTACATGTAGGTAGAGTTATTAAAGTGACTATGCATAGATAATAAACAGAGTAGCAGCAGCGTAAAAGAGAGGTGGGGGGCAATGCAAATAATCTGGGTATCCATTTGATTAGATGTTCAGGAGTCTTATGGCTTGGGGGTAGAAGCTGTTTAGAAGCCTTTTGGACCTAGACTTGGCGCTCCGGTACCGCTTGCCGTGCGGTAGCAGAGAGAACAGTCTATGACTAGGGTGGCTGGAGTCTTTGACAATTTTTAGGGCCTTCCTCTGACACCGCCTGATATAGAGGTCCTGGATTGCAGGAAGCTTGGCCCCATTGATGTACTGGGCCGGTAGGTTTTAATAGTCACAGTCGGCACAACATCAACTATACACTTCCTGATGAATTCAGTCACGGTTTCAGTGTATTCGTCTAAATTATTTTCGCAAGCTACCCGGAACATATCCCAGTCCGCGTGATTAAAGCAATCTTGAAGCGTGGATTCCGATTGGTCAGACCAGCGTTGAATATTCCTTAGCATGTGTACTTCCTGTTTGAGATTCTGCCTATAGGAAGGGAGGAGCAAAATGGAGTCATGGTCAGATTTGCTGAAAGGAGGGCGGGGGAGGGCCTTATAACCAACCTGGAAGTTCGAATAGCAATGGTTGAGGATTTTAGCAGCGTGAGTACAACAGTCGATATGTTGATAGAACTTCGGCAGCCTAGTCCTGAAATTTGCTTTGTTAAAATCCCCGGCTACAATAAATGCAGCCTAAGGATATGTGGTTTCCAGTTTGCATAAGGTCCAGTGAAGTTCTTTGAGGGCCGTCGTGGTTTCGGCTTGAAGGGGGATATACACTACCGGTCAAAAGTTTTAGAACACCTACTCATTCAATGGTTGTTCTTTATTTTTACTATTTTTTACATTGTAGAATAATAGTGAAGACATCAACACTATGAAATAACACATATGGAATCATGTAGTAACCAAAAAAGTGTTATACAAATCAAAATATATTTTATATTTGAGATTCTTCAAATAGCCACCTTTTGCCTTGATGGCAGCTTTGCACACTCTTGGCATTCTCTCAACCAGTTTCATGAGATAGTCACCTGGAATGCATTTCAATTAACAGGTGTGCCTTCTTAAAAGTTAATTTGTGGAATGTCTTTACTTCTTAATGTGTTTGAGCCAATCAGAAGATAGCCCTATTTGGTAAAAGACCAAGTCCATATTATGGCAAGAACAGCTCAAATAATTAAAGAGAAACGACAGTCCATCATTACTTTAAGACATGAAGGTCAGTCAGTACGGAACATTTCAAGAACTTTTAACGTTTCTTCAAGTGCAGTCGCAAAAACCATCAAGCGCTATGATGAAACTGGCTCTCATGAGGACCGCCACAGGAATGGAAGACCCAGAGATACCTCTGCTCAGAGGATAAGTTCATTAGAGTTACCGGTCTCAGAAATTGCAACCAAAATTAATGCTTCACAGAGTTCAAGTAATAGACACATCTCAAACATCAACTGTTCAGAGGAGACTACCTGAATCAGGCCTTCATGGTCGAATTGCTGCAAAGAAACCACTACTAAAGGACACCAATAAGAAGAAGAGACTTGCTTGGGCCAAGAAACACGAGCAATGGACATTAGACCGGTGGAAATTTGTCCTTTGGTCTGGAGTCCAAATTTGAGATTTTTTGTTCCAACCGCTGTGTCTTTGTGAGACACGTGTGGGTGAACGGATGATCTATGCATGTGTATTTCCCACCGTAAAGCATGGAGGAGGAGGTGTTATGGTGTGGTGGTGCTTTGCTGGTGACATTGTCTGTGATTTATTTAGATTTCAAAACACACTTAACCATCATGGCTACCACAGCATTCTGCAGCAATAATCTATCGTGCGATACGTCATCTCATCTGGATTGGGCTTAGTGGGACTATCTTTTGTTTTTCAACAGGACAATGACCTAACACACCTCCAGGCTGTGTAAGGGCCATTTTACCAAGAAGGAGAGTGATGGAGTGCTGCATCAGATGACCTGGCCTCCACAATCCCCCGACCTCAACCATATTGAGATGGTCTGGGATGAGTCGGACCGCTGAGTGAAGGAAAAGCAGCCAACAAGTGCTAAGCATATGTGGGAACTCCTTCAAGACTGTTGGAAAAGCATTCTAGGTGAAGCTGGTTGAGAGAATGCCAAGAGTGTGCAATGCTGTCATCAAGGCAAAGGGTGGCTATTTGGTTTTTGCGACTGCACTTGAAGAAACGTTCAAAGTTCTTTAAATGTTCCGGATTGACTGACCTTCATGTCTTAAAAGTAATGATGGACTGTCGTTTCTCTTTAATTATTTGAGCTGTTCTTGCCATAATATGGACTTGGTCTTTTACCAAATAGGGCTATCTTCTGATTGGCTCAAACGCATTAAGAAGGAAAGACATTCCACAAACTTTAAGAAGGCACACCTGTTAATTGAAATGCATTCCAGGTGACTATCTCATGAAACTGGTTGAGAGAATGCCAAGAGTATGCAAAGCTGCCATCAAGGCAAAAGGTGGCTATTTGAAGAATCTCAAATATAAAATATATTTTGATTTGTTTAACAATTGTTTGGTTACTACATGATTCCATATGTGTTATTTCATAGTTTTGATGTCTTCACTATTATTCTACAATGTAGAAAATAGTAAAAATAAAGAAAAACCCTTGAATGAGTAGGTGTTCTAAAACTTTTGACCGGTAGTGTTCACAGCCGTTACTATAACCGAAGAAAATTATCTTGGGTACAATACACTATACAATACTGTACAATACAATACTGCACAATGTACAATACACAATACGGTACAATATACAATACATAACGGCAGGTAGCTTAGTGGTTAAGAGCGTTTTGCCAGTAACCGGAAGGTCGCTGGTTCTAATCCCCAAGCCGACTAGGTGAAAAATCTGTCGATGTGCCCTTGAGCAAGGCACTTAACCCTAATTGCTCCTGTAAGTTGCTCTGGATAAGAGCGTCAGCTAAATGACTGAAATGTAAAATGAAATGTAAATAGCACAATATTGAACAATACACAATAATGCACAATACACAATGTACAATATACAATACTGTACATAACACAATACACAATATTGCAATATCACTCAGAGAGATCATATCATATCACTCAGTATGTTCCTGTTATAATGCTGCTCTTCAGCAAGCCAGCCAGCCAGCCAGCCGTAGTGTTGGGGTTAGATCCTACTAGGCTAGTGTTGGGGTTAGGTCCTAGTGTTGGGGTTAGATCCTACTAGGCTAGTGTTGGGGTTAGGTCCTAGTGTTGGAGTTAGGTCCTACTAGGCTAGTGTTGGGGTTAGGTCCTAGTGTTGGGGTTAGGTCCTACTAGGCTAGTGTTGGGTTTAGGTCCTAGTGTTGGGGTTAGGTCCTACTAGTCTAGTGTTGGGGTTAGGTCCTAGTGTTGGGGTTAGATCCTACTAGGCTAGTGTTGGGGTTAGGTCCTAGTGTTGGGGTTAGGTCCTACTAGGCTAGTGTTGGGGTTAGGTCCTAGTGTTGGGGTTAGGTCCTACTAGGCTAGTGTTGGGGTTAGGTCCTAGTGTTGGGGTTAGGTCCTACTAGGCTGGTGTTGGGGTTAGGTCCTAGTGTTGGGGTTAGGTCCTACTAGGCTAGTGTTGGGGTTAGGTCCTAGTGTTGGGGTTAGGTCCTACTAGGCTAGTGTTGGGGTTAGGTCCTAGTGTTGGGGTTAGGTCCTACTAGGCTAGTGTTGGGGTTAGGTCCTAGTGTTGGGGTTAGGTCCTAGGCTAGTGTTGGGGTTAGGTCCTAGTGTTGGGGTTAGGTCCTAGGCTAGTGTTGGGGTTAGGTCCTAGTGTTGGGGTTAGGTCCTAGGCTAGTGTTGGGGTTAGGTCCTAGTGTTGGGGTTAGGTCCTAGGCTAGTGTTGGGGTTAGGTCCTAGTGTTGGGGTTAGGTCCTAGGTTAGTGTTGGGGTTAGGTCCTAGTGTTGGGGTTAGGTCCTAGTGTTGGGGTTATGTCCTACTAGGCTAGTGTTGGGGTTAGGTCCTAGTGTTGGGGTTAGGTCCTACTAGGCTAGTGTTGGGGTTAGGTCCTAGTGTTGGGGTTAGGTCCTACTAGGCTAGTGTTGGGGTTAGGTCCTAGTGTTGGGGTTAGGTCCTACTAGGCTAGTGTTGGGGTTATGTCCTTGTGTTGGGGTTAGGTCCTACTAGGCTAGTGTTGGGGTTAGGTCCTCGTGTTGGGGTTAGGTCCTACTAGGCTAGTGTTGGGGTTAGGTCCTCGTGTTGGGGTTAGGTCCTCGTGTTGGGGTTAGGCCATTTCCAATTTTTTCATACTAAGAATGCTTCAAATGCGCGATTGTGTTGTTTCCCATTATTGGTTGAATTCAGAAGTCCCTCCACATATCTGATGATCAGCTGGTGACATCTGGTATTTAAAGTGCCGAATACTCAAACGGCCTACTATTTAGGTTACAAGTGTTGGTATTGGGACACGACCACTGTGTCTCTGTCCTGTGATGTCACTGTGTCTCTGTCCTGTGATGTCTCTGTCCTGTGATGTCACTGTGTCACTGTCTCTCTGTCCTGTGATGTCACTGTGTCACTGTTTCTCTGTCCTGTGATGTCACTGTGTCACTGTTTCTCTGTCCTGTGATGTCACTGTGTCTCTGTTTCTCTGTCCTGTGATGTCACTGTGTCACTGTTTCTCTGTCCTGTGATGTCACTGTGTCTCTGTTTCTCTGTCCTGTGATGTCACTGTGTCACTGTCTCTCTGTCCTGTGATGTCACTGTGTCACTGTTTCTCTGTCCTGTGATGTCACTGTGTCTGTTTCTCTGTCCTGTGATGTCACTGTGTCTCTGTTTCTCTGTCCTGTGATGTCACTGTGTCTCTGTGTCTCTTTGCTGTGATGTCACTGTGTCTCTGTCCTACTAGGCTAGTGTTGGGTTTAGGTCCTAGTGTTGGGGTTAGGTCCTACTAGGCTAGTGTTGGGGTTAGGACCTAGTGTTGGGGTTAGGTCCTACTAGGCTAGTGTTGGGGTTAGGTCCTAGTGTTGGGGTTAGGTCCTACTAGGCTAGTGTTGGGGTTAGGTCCTAGTGTTGGGGTTAGGTCCTACTAGGCTGGTGTTGGGGTTAGGTCCTAGTGTTGGGGTTAGGTCCTACTAGGCTAGTGTTGGGGTTAGGTCCTACTAGGCTAGTGTTGGGGTTAGGTCCTAGTGTTGGGGTTAGATTCTACTAGGCTAGTGTTGGGGTTAAGTCGTAGTGTTGGGGTTAGGTCCTACTAGGCTAGTGTTGGGGTTAGGTCCTAGTGTTGGGGTTAGGTCCTACTAGGCTAGTGTTGGGGTTAGGTCCTAGTGTTGGGGTTAGATTCTACTAGTCTAGTGTTGGGGTTAGGTCCTAGTGTTGGGGTTAGGTCCTACTAGGCTAGTGTTGGGGTTAGGTCCTAGTGTTGGGGTTAGGTCCTACTAGGCTAGTGTTGGGGTTAGGTCCTAGTGTTGGGGTTAGGTCCTACTAGGCTAGTGTTGGGGTTAGGTCCTAGTGTTGGGGTTAGGTCCTACTAGGCTAGTGTTGGGGTTAGGTCCTAGTGTTGGGGTTAGGTCCTACTAGGCTAGTGTTGGGGTTAGGTCCTAGTGTTGGGGTTAGGTCCTACTAGGCTAGTGTTGGGGTTAGGTCCTTGTGTTGGGGTTAGGTCCTAGTGTTGGGGTTAGGTCCTACTAGGCTAGTGTTGGGGTTAGGTCCTAGTGTTGGGGTTAGGTCCTACTAGGCTAGTGTTGGGGTTAGGTCCTAGTGTTGGGGTTAGGTCCTACTAGGCTAGTGTTGGGGTTAGGTCCTACTAGGCTAGTGTTGGGGTTAGGTCCTAGTGTTGGGGTTAGGTCCTACTAGGCTAGTGTTGGGGTTAGGTCCTAGTGTTGGGGTTAGGTCCTACTAGGCTAGTGTTGGGGTTAGATCCTACTAGGCTAGTGTTGGGGTTAGGTCCTAGTGTTGGGGTTAGGTCCTACTAGGCTAGTGTTGGGGTTAGGTCCTAGTGTTGGGGTTAGGTCCTACTAGGCTAGTGTTGGGGTTAGGTCCTCGTGTTGGGGTTAGGTCCTCGTGTTGGGGTTAGGCCATTTCCAATTTTTTCATACTAAGAATGCTTCAAATGCGCGATTGTGTTGTTTCCCATTATTGGTTGAATTCAGAAGTCCCTCCACATATCTGATGATCAGCTGGTGACATCTGGTATTTGAAGTGCCGAATACTCAAACGGCCTACTATTTAGGTTACAAGTGTTGGTATTGGGACACGACCACTGTGTCTCTGTCCTGTGATGTCACTGTGTCTCTGTCCTGTGATGTCTCTGTCCTGTGATGTCACTGTGTCACTGTCTCTCTGTCCTGTGATGTCACTGTGTCACTGTTTCTCTGTCCTGTGATGTCACTGTGTCTCTGTTTCTCTGTCCTGTGATGTCACTGTGTCTCTGTGTCTCTTTGCTGTGATGTCACTGTGTCTCTGTCCTGTGATGTCACTGTGTCTCTGTCCTGTGATGTCACTGTGTCTCTGTCCTGTGATGTCACTGTCTCTGTGTCTCTGTCCTGTGATGTCACTGTGTCTCTGTGTCTCTGTCCTGTGATGTCACTGTGTCTGTTTCTCTGTCCTGTGATGTCACTGTGTCTCTGTGTCTCTGTCCTGTGATGTCACTGTGTCTGTGTCTCTGTCCTGTGATGTCACTGTGTCTCTGTCCTGTGATGTCACTGTGTCTCTGTCATGTGATGTCACTGTGTCTGTGTCTCTGTCCTGTGATGTCACAGTGTCTCTGTGTCTCTGTCCTGTGATGTCACTGTGTCTCTGTGTCTCTGTCCTTTGATGTCTCTGTGTCTCTGTGTCTCTGTCCTGTGATGTCTCTGTGTCTCTGTGTCTCTGTCCTGTGATGTCACTGTGTCTCTGTCCTTTGATGTCACTGTGTCTCTGTCATGTGATGTCTCTGTGTCTCTTTCATGTGATGTCTCTGTGTCTCTGTGTCTCTGTCCTGTGATGTCTCTGTGTCTCTGTCCTGTGATGTCTCTGTGTCTCTGTGTCTCTGTCCTGTGATGTCTCTGTCCTTTGATGTCTCTGTGTCTCTGTGTCTCCGTGTCTCTGTCATGTGATGTCTCTGTGTCTCTGTGTCTCTGTCCTGTGATGTCACTGTGTCTCTGTCCTTTGATGTCTCTGTGTCTCTGTCCTGTGATGTCTCTGTGTCTCTGTCCTGTGATGTCTCTGTGTCTCTGTGTCTCTGTCCTGTGATGTCTCTGTGTCTCTGTGTCTCTGTCCTTTGATGTCTCTGTGTCTCTGTGTCTCTGTGTCTCTGTCCTGTGATGTCTCTGTGTCTCTGTGTCTCTGTCCTGTGATGTCACTGTGTCTCTGTCCTTTGATGTCTCTGTGTCTCTGTGTCTCTGTCCTGTGATGTCTCTGTGTCCTGTGATGTCTCTGTGTCTCTGTGTCTCTGTCCTGTGATGTCTCTGTGTCTCTGTGTCTCTGTCCTTTGATGTCTCTATGTCTCTGTGTCTCTGTCCTGTGATGTCTCTGTCCTGTGATGTCTCTGTGTCTCTGTGTCTCTGTCCTTTGATGTCTCTGTGTCTCTGTGCCTCTGTCTTGTGATGTCTCTGTGTCTCTGTGTCTCTGTCCTGTGATGTCTATGTGTCTCTGTGTCTCTGTCCTGTGATGTCTCTGTGTCTCTGTCCTGTGATGTCTCTGTGTCTCTGTCCTTTGATGTCTCTGTGTCTCTGTGTCTCTGTCCTGTGATGTCTCTGTGTCTCTGTCCTGTGATGTCTCTGTGTCTCTGTCCTCTGAAGCGTGTAAGTAGTGGAGACATCCAGGTCAGAGAAACTCCTCCTCTTCGTTACATAAAGACTGAACTTCCGCTGCTCTACTCTGGAAGGGAGAGGAGAGGAAAGGAGAGTGGAGGGGAGGCGAGAAGAGGAGAGGGGGGTAGGGGAGAAGAGAGGAGAGGAGAGGGGGGTAGGAGAGGAGAGGAGAGGAGAGGAGAGGAGAGGAGAGGAGAGGAGAGGAGAGGGGGTAGGGGAGAAGAGAATAGAGGAGAAGAGAGGAGACGAGAGGAGGAGAGGAGAGGAGATTTTAGTTAACTATCTGGATCATTACAGTGTTTTTCTATTAATGTTATACCATGTTGCCTCAGTGAGCACATGGTAACCCTGTTGTGTGTAGACGTCTCAGTGGTCCCTACTGTCCACACCCCCACACACACATGCACTAACGTACATTGTTAGCCCAGTAAATCTTAAGTGTTATTACATACAGTATATATAAAAAAAATATATATATATATATATATACATACACACACACACACATGTATGCACTCACTAACTTTAAGTCACTCTGGATAAGAGTGTCTGCTAAATGACTAAAATGTAATACAGCCGGGAAGAACTATTGGATATCAGAGCGGCGTCAACTAACCAGCACTACGACCAGGAATACGACTTTCCTGAAGCGGATCCTTTGATCGCACCACCCAGAGCATTTGAACTGATTCCAGAGGCCGACCCAAAACAATGCTGCCGGAGGTGAGGGAGCCGGAGCGGTCTTCTAGTCAGACTTAGGAGGCGTGCACACCACCCATCGCTTCCGAGTATAGTACTCGCTAATGTCCAGTCCCTAGACAACAAAGTGGACGAGATCAGGGCAAGGGTTGCTTTCCAGAGAAACATCAGGGATTGTAACGTAATCTGTTTCATGGAAACATGGCTCTCTCGGGATATACTGTGCCTGTCCATACAGCCATCTGGGTTCTGCCTGTCCATACAGCCATCTGGGTTCTCGGTACAATGCGCCGACAGGAATAAACATCTCTCCGGGAAGAACAGGGGTGGGGGGATGTGTTTCATGACTAACGACTCATGGTGTAATTGTAACAACATACAGGAACTCTCACCAACAAACTAACATGGTCCAATCACACCAAGACAGTCGTGAAAAGGGCATAACAAAACCTATTCCCCCTAAACAAATTTGAGAAAAAGGCTACCTAAATTCTATCAGCATATTGACTGTAGCACTCGCGCTGGAAAAACGCTGAACCATTGTTACACTCATTTCCGCTATGCATACAAGGCCCTCCCCCGCCCTCCTTTCGGCAAATCTGACCATGACTCCATTTTGCTCCTCCCTTCCTATAGGCAGAAACTCAAACAGGAAGTACCCGTGCTAAGGACTATGCAACGCTGGTCTGACCAATCGGAATCCACGCTTCAAGATTGTTTTAATCACGCGGACTGGGATATGTTCCGGGTAGCATCTGAGAATAATATAGACGTATACGCTGATTTGGTGAGTGGGTCTATAAGGAAGTGTATAGGAGATGTCGTACCCACTATGACTATTAAAACCTACCCTAACCAGAAACCGTGGATAGATGGCAGCATTCGCGAAAAACTGAATGCACGAACCACCGCATTTAACCACTGCAAGGTGACGGGGAATATGGCAGAATACAAACAGAGTGGTCGTTCCCTCCGCAAGGCAATCAAACAGGCAAAATGTCAACATCGAGACAAAGTGGAGTCGCAATTCAACGGCTCAGACACGAGACGTATGTGGCAGGGTCTACAGACAATCACAGGTTATAAAGGGAAGACCAGCCACGTCGCGGACACCGACGTCTTGCTCCCGGACAAGCTAAACACCTTCTTCACCCGCTTTGAGGATAACACAGTGCCACCGACGCGGCTCGCTACCAAGGACCGCTCTCCTTCTCCGTGGCTGACGTGAGTAAGACATTTAAACGTGTTAACCCTCGCAAGGCTGCCGGCCCAGAAGGCATCCCTAGCCGCATCCTCAGAGCATGCTCAGACCAGCTGGCTGGAGTGTCTACGGACATATTCAATTTCTCCCTATCCCAGTCTGCTGTCCCCACATGGTTCAAGATGGCCACCATTGTTCCTGTACCCAAGAAAGCAAAGGTAACTGAACTAAATGACTATCGCCCCGTAGCACTCACTTCTGTCATCATGAAGTGCTTTGAGAGACTAGTCAAGGATCATATCACCTCTACCTTACCTGTCACCCTAGACCCACTTCAATTTGCATACCGCCCCAATAGGTCCACAGACGATGCAATCGCCATTACACAGCACACTGCCCTATCCCATCTGGACAAGAGGAATACCTATGTAAGAATGCTGTTCATTGACTATAGTTCAGCCTTCAACACCATAGTACCCTCCAAGCTCATCATCAAACTTGAGGCCCTGGGTCTTAACCCCGCCCTGTGCAATTGGGTCCTGGACTTCCTGACGGGCCGCCCCCAGGTGGTGAAGGTAGGAAACAACACCTTCACTACGCTGATCCTCAACACAGGGGGCTACAAGGGTGCGTGCTCAGCCCCCTCCTGTACTCCCTGTTCACCCATGACTGCGTAGCCACGCACGAATCAAACTCAATCTTCAAGTTTGCAGACGACAGAACAGTAGTAGGCTTGATTACCAACAACGATGAGACAGCCTACAGGGAGGAGGTGAGGGCTCTCAGAGTGTGGTGTCAGGAAAATAACCTCTCACTCAACATCAACAAAACAAAGGAGATGATCGTGGACTTCAGGAAACAGCAGAGGGAGTACCACCTTATCCACATCGACGGGACCGCGGTGGAGAAGGTGGAAAGTTAAGTTCCTTGGCGTACACATCACTGACAAACTGAAATGGTCCACTCACACAGACAGTGTGGTGAAGAAGGCGCAACAGAGCCTCTTCAACCTCAGGAGGCTGAAGAAATGTGGCCTGTCACCTAAAACCTTCACAAACTTTTACAGATGCACAATTGAGAGCATCCTGTCGCGCTGTATCACCACCTGGTACGGCAATTGCACCACCCGCAACCGCAGGGCTCTCCAGAGGGTGGTGCGGTCTGCACAACGCATTACCGGGGGCAAACTACCCGCCCTCCAGGACACCTACTTTACCTGAAGTCACAGGAAGGCCAAAAAGATAATCAAGGACATCAACCACCCGAGCCACTGCCTGTTCACCCCGCTATCATCCAGAAGGCGAGGTCAGTATAGGTGCATCAAAGCTGGGACCGAGAGACTGAAAAACAGCTTCTATCTCAAGGCCATCAGACTGTTAAACAGCCATCACTAGCACATTAGAGGCTGCTGCCTACATACAGACTTGAAAATCACTGGCCACTTTAATAAATGGAACACTAATCACTTTAATAATGCCACTTTAATGTTTACATATCTTGCATTACCCATCTCATATGTATATACTGTATTCTATACTATCTATTGCATCTTAGCCTCTGCTGCTCTGATAATGACATTGCTCATCCACATATTTATATATTCTTATTCCATTCCTTTACTTAGATTTGTGTGTATTAGGTTTTTGTTGTGCATCTGTTAGATATTACTGGCCTGTCGGAACTAGAAGCACAAGCATTTCGCCACACTCGCAATAACATCTGCTAACCATGTGTATGTGACCAATACATTTGATTTGATTAGATTTTTAACAACAGAGTGGATCCTGATACTTTACCTCCTGTGTCTCCCGAGTGGCGCAGTGGTCTAAGGCACTGCATCGCAGTGCTAGCTGTGCCACTAGAGATCCTGGTTTGAATCCAGGCTCTGTCGTAGATGGCCGCGACTGGGAGACCCATGGGGCGGCGCACAATTGGCCCAGCATCGTCCAGGGTATGGGAGGGAATGGCTGGCAGGGATGTAGCTCAGTTGGTAGAGCATGGCGTTTGCAACTCCAGGGTTGTGGGTTCGATTCCCACGGGGGGCCAGTATGAAAAAATATAAAAAAATAATAATGTATGCACTCACTCACTATTGTCGCTCTGGATAAGAGCGTCTGCTAAATGACTAAAATGTAAATGTATGCGTCGTCACGACCTGCTTCGTGTTTGTTTCTGTGTAAGACAAGGGGTTCCCTCTTCCCTCACTGTAAAAGCTTGAGAGGACTCCTTGAGTGGTCTAATCAAAGCTAAATATGGCTCTGTATCTAATGCTGCATTCATCACCAATTGGAAAGGTGGCAATTACCTGTTGTGAAGTCAAAAATACCAGTTGGATGCATTCACATGCTTTGAACTCGTTGAGAAACGCTGATTGGCTAATGGTCAACAAGCTGTGTCAGCTTTAAACTAAACGTACAGCTATCATGATTGTAAATAAATGATAGTGTTCAAAAACCATATTAATAGATTGCTTTTTATAAATAATGTTTTGTTGTTGCATTTAACTTCAGAAAATGCTGTTATCGAGGTAATTTTCTTAGTACATGACATTAGAGGTCAACATGTGGGAGAAGTCGAAGTTTAGGAATAAAATAAGAGTTTCTTAGTTAATTACCAGTTGGAGGGGCGTTCAAGTGGATTTTTTCCAGTCGTATGTGGTAAATACTACCTTCCCACTTGGTTATGAACACAGCATAATCATCTAATTGTTGCCTCAATTATGTGTAAAACAACCCACAAATAGCAAATAAATAATCTGCCTGCTTGCTGTACTTAGTATTTTTATACAAGGGGTGAGCATTATTTAGGAATCTCATCTACAGCTTTGTGTATCAATATAATAATAGAAAATATGAACCTATCAGCTATAGAAACTATATTTAGGAAGTCAGATTTGATGATAGTAGAAGGGAAATCCTTTCTGAAATCAAACCTCAGTTAGAGTAGCATATCTTTGTCTTGGTTCAGAAGAGGAGAGGCTGCCTGCTAGTGATGTGCAGTTCGCGAACGATTGGTTATTTTTGAACACTCGTTTTATTGACTCAACATTCATGAGTCGCTTTTCTGAGTGACTCGTTCATTTTAGTCGTTCGTTTGACCTGCTAGTGCTGTCCGGAGTGGCCTTAATGAGTCCTGCAGCAGGATGAATCCACGGCTATAGATTAATACACGGCTCAGCGGTTCCAGAGACTTGCTCTGACTTTCTGTCGCGCAGGAAAATAGATCATGAGCATAGAACAGAAAATAAAAATACATGTTTAGAACTAATAATTGATCGCATGGTGCAAGAATGTTATGATGGACACATCTTTGTAGAACCAAAACATAGGCTCCAACACAGCCTTTGCTCCTCAAACTCGAACTCGAGAACGAATCGTTTGGTGCTTTTCACCCTCACCGCAGTCAAACAATGCATTCCGCCAAGAGTCGTTCACAGTCTAGTCCGGTTGCGGCCACAAATTGACGTCGTTTCAAATGTATCTTGAAATAACCTTATTGGTATGAGTAGCAATCAACAAAATGTACATTGTTTAAAGCACACGTTTACAAGTCTCAGTCACAAATGACAGCTCCAATAAGCCCTCTATTGTGAACGTCATGTGAAGGAGAGGCTTGTAGAATCAACTCTTTCCAGTTTTCAGTTCACCGGTAGGGTGTCCTGCGTGCTCTGGTCATTACTTACTCAAATGAACGAAATTTGCCGAAATATTCGTTATTTTGACTGAACGATTCGAAAAGATCCGAGTCAGTAAAAAGAGACAAACTTCCCATCAATACCGCCAGCCTGCTGAATCTCTGGCTGCAGCATTTGAGAGTGAGGAGAGGGCCGAGCAGAACACTCCGCATTCTGCTGCAGACACTTAACTTTTACATTTAAAAAAAATATGTTTTAGTCGTTTAGCAGACGCTCTTATCCAGAGCAATTAGGGTTAAGTGCCTTGCTCAAGGGCACATCGACAGATTTTTCACCTAGTCGGCTCGGGGATTAGAACAAGCGACCTTTCGGTTACTGGCACAACGCTCGTAACCACTAAGCTACCTGCCGCCCTAACTGAGCTTAGTACTTCTTCTAGCTGTAAAGGATCATACAGATGTATCATTTTATTTTCCAGTCGCACTGAAACTATCCTTAATGTTTTATCTTGCACTTGGGAAATATTTATTGAAGGGAAAAGGACGCACTAAAACTGGACAAATATTCTGCAATCGGGATTTTGTGTTTGTAACGTGATAAAACGCGCCTTGTCTTCTTTCCGGATGCGGAGGCGCTCTCCGTTCAGTCACAGAAGAGGGGTTCTAGACTCCAGACGGGACACTAGGAAGTGTAGATCCTGGAGCGGTTCTGCACGCCGACTCAGACACCCTGACTGCTGCTGCTGCCAGTAGAGACTGTCAGTCTGTCAGAGACTGGAGGAGCGGGGGAACAGACAACAACAACATCATGGTTCAGAACGTGATTCTAGTGTTTTTCCGCAGGCGGCTGAGCCAGAGACCCCCGGTGGAGGAGCTGGAGAGTCGGAACATCCTCAAACGTGAGTATTGGACCACGATACATTTATAACCGATTAAAACAAGAGGTTATAACAAAATACATAGTTTATACCGGATCACAGTTTATTATCAGTTTTTATAAGTGAAACTGTCCACTGTCGGGTTAGTCTCATTGAAGTTTGTATCGACTCTCCAGATGAGCCGGTGGGCTTCAGTGCAACATGATTAAATGTCTAAATGACTTCAGTTTATTATTGTGATGAATACATGCTGCATGGGACTACAGCACTACAATTTATACAGCATTTTTTTCTTTACAATTTTTAAACCAACTTTGTTAATCACAAGTCATATTGCCCTATTTTATGTTTATGCAAACTATTTTAAAAATACAGTTAAAGTCGGGAGTTTACATATACCAAATACATTTAAACTCAGTTTTTCACAATTCCTGACATTTGATCCTAGTCAAAATTCCCTGTCTTATGTCAGTTAGGATCACCACTTTATTTTAAGAATGTGAAATGTCAGAATAATAGTAGAGAGAATTATTTATTTCAGCTTTTATTTCTTTCATCACATTCCCAGTGGGTCAGAAGTTTACATACACTCAATTAGTATTTGGTAGCATTGCCTTTAAATTGTTTAACTTGGGTGAAACGTTTCGGGTAGCCTTCCACAAGCTTCCCAGAATAAGTTTGGTGAATTTTGGCCCATTCCTCCTGACAGAGCTGGTGTAACTGAGTCAGGTTTGTAGGCCTCCTTGCTCGCAAACGCTTTTTCAGTTCTGCCCACACATTTTCTATAGGATTGAGGTCAGGGCTTTGTGATGGCCACTCCAATACCTTGACTTTGTTGTCCTTAAGCCATTTTGCCACAACTTTGGAAGTATGCTTGGGATCATTGTCCATTTGGAAGACCCATTTGCGACCAAGCTTTAACTTCCTGACTGATGTCTTGAGATGTTGCTTCAATATATCTACATAATTGTCCTTCCTCATGATGCCATCTATTTTGTGAAGTGCACCAATCACTCCTGCAGCAAAGCACCCCCACAGCATGACGCTGCCACCCCGTGCTTCACGGTTGGGATGGTTTTCTTCGGCTTGCAAGCCTTCCCCTTTTTCATCCAAACATAACGATGGTCATTATGGCCAAACAGTTCTATTTTTGTTTCATCAGACCAGAGGACATTTCAAAAAAAAAAAAAGTACAATCTTTGCCCCATCTGCAGTTGCAAACCGTAGTCTGGCTTTTTTATGGCGGTTTTGGAGCAGTGGCTTCTTCCTTGTTGAGCGGCCTTTCAGGTTATGTCGATATAGGACTCGTTTTACTGTGGATATAGATACTTTTGTATCTGTTTCCTCCAGCATCTTCAGAAGGTCCTTTGCTGTTGTTCTGGGATTGATTTGCACTTTTCGCACCAAAGTACGTTCATCTCTAGGAGACAGAACGCTTCTCCTTCCTGAGCTGTATGACGGCTGCGTGGTCCCATGGTGTTTATACTTGCGTACTATTGTTTGTACAGATGAACGTGGTACCTTCAGGCGTTTGGAAATTGCTCCCAAGGATGAACCAGACTTGTGGAGGTCTACACATTTTATTCTGAGGTCTTGGCTGATTTATTTAGATTTTCCCATGATGTCAAGCAAAGAGGCATTGGGTTTGAAGGTATGCCTTGAAATACATCCACATGTACACCTCCAATTGACTCAAATTATGTCAATTAGCCTATCAGAAGCTTCTAAAGCCATGACATCATTTTCTGGAATTTTCCAAGCTGTTTAAAGGCACAGTCAACTTAGTGTATGTAAACTTCTGACCCACTGGAATTGTGATACAGTGAATTATAAGTGAAATAATCTGTCTGTAAACAATTGTTGGTAAAATTACTTGTGTCATGCACAAAGTAGATGTCCTAACCGACTTGCCAAAACTATAGTTTGTTAATAAGAAATTTGTGGAGTGGTTGAAAAACAAGTTTTAATGACTCCAATCTAAGTGTATGTAAACTTCCGACTTCAACTGTAAATCATGCAAATAAATATCCCTAGTTATTGAACATAACATCTATACTGAACAAAAATATAAACGCAACATATAAGAATTTCAACAATTTGACTGAGTTACAGTTCATATAAGGAAATCAGTCAATTGAAATAAATAAATTAGGTCCTAATCTATGGATTTCACATGACTGGGCAGGGGTGCAGCCATGGGTGGGCCTGGGAGGGCATAGGCCCACCCACTGGGGAGCCAGGCCCAGCCAATCAGAATGAGCTTTACCCCACAAAAGGGCTTCATTACAGACAGAAATACTCCTCAGTTTCATCAGCTGTCCAGTTAGCTGGTCTCAGATGTGGAGGTCCTGGGCTGGCGTGGTTTCACGTGGTCTGCGGTTGTGAGGCCGGTTGGACGTACTGCCAAATTCTCTAAAATGATGTTGGAGGTGGCTTATGGTAGAGAAATGAACATTACATTATCTGGCAACAGCTCTGGTGAACATTCCTGAAGTCGCCATGCCAATTGCACGCTCCCTCAAATCTTGAGACATCTGTGGCATTGTGTTGTGTGACAAAACTGCACATTTTAGAGTGGCCTTTTATTGTCCCCAGAACAAGGTGCACCTGTGTAATGATCATGCTGTTTAATCAGTTTCTTGATATGCCACACCTGTCAGGTGGATGGATTATCTTGGCAAAGTAGAAATGCTCACTAACAGGGATGTAAACAAATTTGTTGTCACGGATACGGCCGAGGCTGCCCCTCCTCCTCGCTCGGGCAGGCTTCGGCGGTCGTCGTCACCGGAGTACTAGCTGCCACCGATCTATGTTTCTGTGTCTCACTAGTTCTGTCTTTATTATTCCCACCTGTTACCCATTAGGCTTATTAGTTTCCCTGTATTACCTCTGTTTTCCCTCCTGGGGATGTGATTGTTCTTTGTTACGTCGTCTGTTGAGCTGTTGTTTTGCTCTTCCCTGCGTGGAGGGTTTGCTATGGTTTACTTTGAGTCTAGTAAAGCCATTTATCTCTCAGTTCTGTGTCCTACGCCTGATTCCATTTCTCCACTTCACCCAGACGCTGACATTTGTGCACAAAATTTGAGACAAATAAGCTTTTTATGCGAATGGAACATTTCTGGGATCTTTTATTTCAGCTCATGAAACATGGGACCAACACTTTACATGTTTATATTGTTGTTCAGTTTAGAACTAGTCTCTTATCACAAAATTGCCATGCATTATGCAGAAAAATAGCCCATAGCCTAAGCCTGGGATCTCCAGAAAAACATACTGTTTTTAGGAAAACATTTGCAGTTTTATAATGCTATTCTACACATTTTGTCATGAGGCTGAGAGAATGTTGGTGCCTGTTCGGTAATCCGGCCCTGCATACGATTTGCATTTGTGCCAGTTTCAATCAGCACTTGGAGAAGGAACATTGTAACACACATTATATAATTCAATCAAATTTGCACACAAGAAAATAAAGAGCCTTTTTGTTCCCCTTTAATATCTTAACCTTTTTAAACTCTGACACCATCTGGTGGCATTTTCTAAACAACGCATAATGTTGTATACTAACTTCATAAAGTACCTTTCTGTTTAAAAGCTACACATCCTACAAACACATGCTTAGTACTGTTAGAAAGGTAACAGCCGTGGGATGCTGATAAAGCAACAACGTGACCCCGGATACAGCAGGCAAACACAACTGAAATGTACAGTTTTTTTGTTAGCAAACACAACTGAAATGTACCGTTTTTTTGTTAGCAAACACAACTGAAATGTACCGTTTTTTTGTTAGCAAACACAACTGAAATGTACCGTTTTTTTGTTAGCAAACACAACTGAAATGTACCGGTTTTTTGTTAGCAAACACAACTGAAATGTACCGGTTTTTGTTAGCAAACACAACTGAAATGTACCGGTTTTTGTTAGCAAACACAACTGAAATGTGCCGTTTTTTTGTTAGCCCACACGCACACACACACACACACACAAGAGCCACGCACGTGTTCCCAAAAATGTTTAGTCTCATGTTGAAAGGAGATAGACATTTGGCACAGTTGTCATCAGATCAATGTCAGGGTCCAGTCATCAGATCAATGTCAGGGTCCAGTCATCAGATCAATGTCAGGGTCCAGTCATCAGATCAATGTCAGGGTCCAGTCATCAGATCAATGTCAGGGTCCAGTCATCAGATCAATGTCAGGGTCCAGTCATCAGATCAATGTCAGGGTCCAGTCATCAGATCAATGTCAGGGTCCAGTCATCAGATCAATGTCAGGGTCCAGTCATCAGATCAATGTCAGGGTCCAGTCATCAGATCAATGTCAGGGTCCAGTCACTGCGGATGATCATAACTACATCACCATGGTAACAAGATGGAATGGACAGGTCAATGTTTGTAGACTATCCTATTTCCCTCTCTCCTCCATCTCTCTCTCTCTCTCCTCCATCTCTCTCTCCTCCATCTCTCTCTCTCTCCTCCATCTCTCTCCTCCCTCCATCTCTCTCCCCTCCATCTCTCTCCTCTCTCCATCTCTCTCCTCTCTCCATCTCTCTCTCCTTCCTCCATCTCTCTCTCTCCTCCATCTCTCTCTCCTCCATCTCTCTCCTCCCTCCATCTCTCTCCTCCATCTCTCTCTCTCCCCTCCATCTCTCTCCTCTCTCCATCTCTCTCTCCTTCCTCCATCTCTCTCTCTCCTCCATCTCTCTCTCCTTCCTCCATCTCTCTCTCTCTCCTCCATCTCTCTCCTTCCTCCATCTCTCCTCCCACCATCTCTCCTCCCTCCACCTCTCTCCTCCTGTACTGTTTGTTTCTGACCTGTTGTTCTTCCTCTTTAATCTTCAGAGAGGAACGACCAGTCAGAGCAGGAGGAGAGGAGAGAGATCAAACAGAGACTCAACAGGAAGTTGAACCAGCGTCCTACAGTAGATGAGTTGAGGGAAAGGAAGATACTGATTCGTTTCAGTGACTATGTTGAGGTGGCCAAGGCTCAGGACTACGACCGCAGGGCAGACAAACCCTGGACCAGGCTGTCTGCTTCAGACAAGGTCAGCTCATCACACACAGATACACACAAACAGCTGAGCTCCTGTTTTGACCTCTGCCACCTGTTGTTGTTGATGTTGATGTTGTTGTTGTTGACATCGTTGTTGTTTATGTGTTCTCCAGGCAGCAATACGGAAGGAGCTGAATGAGTTCAAGAGTAATGAGATGGAGGTTCACAATTCCAGCAAGCACCTGACAAGGTGTGGGGGTGTGGGGGTGTGGGGGTGTGGGGTGTGGGGGTGTGGGGGTGGGGGTGTGGGGGTGTGGGGGTGGGGGTGGGGGTGTGGGGGTGTGGGTGTGGGGGTGTGGGTGTGGGGGTGTGGGGGTGTGGGTGTGGGGGTGTGGGGGTGTGGGTGTGGGGGTGTGGGTGTGTGGGTGTGCTTTTGGTTTTATTATCCTTGTGGGGACCAAAATTCGGACAAGGACAAATGCTATTTTAGGCTTATCGGTTAGGGTTACAATTAAAATTAGGGTTAGGTTTATGGTTAAGGTTAGGGAGAATAAGATTTTGAATGGGAATACATTTTTTGGTTCAATTTACATTTACGTCATTTAGCAGATGCTCTTATCCAGAGCGACTTACAGTTAGTGAATACATATTTTTTTATACTGGCCCCCCGTGGGAATCGAACCCACAACCCTGGCGTTGCAAACGCCATGCTCTATCAACTGAGCTACATCCCTGCCGGCCATTCCCTCCCCTACCCTGGACGACGCTGGGCCAATTGTGCGCCGCCCCATGGGTCTCCCGGTCGCGGCCGGCTGCGACAGAGCCTGGATTCGAACCAGGATCTCTAGTGGCACAGCTAGCACTGCGATGCGGCGCCTTAGACCACTGCGCCACTCAGGAGTTAGGGTCTAGCCACAAGCATAGTAAAACAAACGTGTGTCTGCATATAGAGACACTAATGTAACCTAGCCAGTGTGAGGACATGCACTTTACAGATGTTAGCTTGCTATGCTAATTAGTCTAGAGATATTTATGGGACACTAATGTAACCTAGCCAGTGAGAGGACATGCACTTTACACTGTAGATACTATAGATCCTAACTAACCCTCTCTGGAGACACTATAGATCCTAACTAACCCTCTCTGGAGACACTATAGATCCTAACTAACCCCCTCTGGAGACACTATAGATCCTAACTAACCCCCTCTGGAGACACTATAGATCCTAACTAACCCTCTCTGGAGACACTATAGATCCTAACTAACCCCCTCTGGAGACACTATAGATCCTAACTAACCCCCTCTGGAGACACTGTAGATCCTAACTAACCCTCTCTGGAGACACTATAGATCCTGACTAACCCTCTCTGGAGACACTATAGATCCTAACTAACCCTCTCTGGAGACACTATAGATCCTAACTAACCCTCTCTGGAGACACTATAGATCCTAACTAACCCCCTCTGGAGACACTATAGATCCTAACTAACCCCCTCTGGAGACACTGTAGATCCTAACTAACCCTCTCTGGAGACACTATAGATCCTGACTAACCCTCTCTGGAGACACTATAGATCCTAACTAACCCCCTCTGGAGACACTATAGATCCTAACTAACCCCCTCTGGAGACACTATAGATCCTAACTAACCCCCTCTGGAGACACTATAGATCCTAACTAACCCCCTCTGGAGACACTGTAGATCCTAACTAACCCTCTCTGGAGACACTATAGATCCTGACTAACCCTCTCTGGAGACACTATAGATCCTAACTAACCCTCTCTGGAGACACTGTAGATCCTGACTCTAACCCTCTCTGGAGACACTGTATATCCTAACTAACCCTCTCTGGAGACACTATAGATCCTAACTAACCCCCTCTGGAGACACTATAGATCCTAACTAACCCCCTCTGGAGACACTGTAGATCCTAACTAACCCTCTCTGGAGACACTATAGATCCTGACTAACCCTCTCTGGAGACACTATAGATCCTAACTAACCCTCTCTGGAGACACTGTAGATCCTGACTCTAACCCTCTCTGGAGACACTGTATATCCTAACTAACCCTCTCTGGAGACACTATAGATCCTAACTAACCCTCTCTGGAGACACTGTAGATCCTGACTCTAACCCTCTCTGGAGACACTATAGATCCTAACTAACCCTCTCTGGAGACACTATAGATCCTAACTAACCCCCTCTGGAGACACTGTAGATCCTAACTAACCCTCTCTGGAGACACTATAGATCCTAACTAACCCTCTCTGGAGACACTATAGATCCTAACTAACCCCCTCTGGAGACACTATAGATCCTAACTAACCCTCTCTGGAGACACTATAGATCCTGACTTTCACCCCCTCTGGAGACACTATAGATCCTAACTAACCCTCTCTGGAGACACTATAGATCCTGACTTTCACCCTCTCTGGAGACACTATAGATCCTAACTAACCCTCTCTGGAGACACTATAGATCCTAACTAACCCTCTCTGGAGACACTATAGATCCTAACTAACCCTCTCTGGAGACACTATAGATCCTAACTAACCCTCTCTGGAGACACTATAGATCCTGACTTTCACCCCCTCTGGAGACACTATAGATCCTAACTAACCCCCTCTGGAGACACTATAGATCCTAACTAACCCTCTCTGGAGACACTATAGATCCTGACTCTAACCCTCTCTGGAGACACTATAGATCCTAACTAACCCTCTCTGGAGACACTATAGATCCTGACTTTCACCCTCTCTGGAGACACTATAGATCCTAACTAACCCTCTCTGGAGACACTGTAGATCCTGACTTTCACCCTCTCTGGAGACACTATAGATCCTAACTAACCCTCTCTGGAGACACTATAAATCCTAACTAACCCTCTCTGGAGACACTGTAGATCCTAACTCTAACCCTCTCTGGAGACACTGTAGATCCTAACTCTAACCCTCTCTGGAGACACTGTAGATCCTAACTCTAACCCCCTCTGGAGACACTATAGATCCTAACTCTAACCCTCTCTGGAGACACTGTAGATCCTAACTCTAACCCCCTCTGGAGACACTATAGATCCTAACTCTAACCCTCTCTGGAGACACTGTAGATCCTAACTAACCCCCTCTGGAGACACTATAGATCCTAACTAACCCTCTCTGGAGACACTGTAGATCCTAACTAACCCTCTCTGGAGACACTATAGATCCTAACTAACCCTCTCTGGAGACACTATAGATCCTAACTAACCCTCTCTGGAGACACTATAGATCCTAACTAACCCTCTCTGGAGACACTATAGATCCTAACTAACCCTCTCTGGAGACACTATAGATCCTAACTAACCCTCTCTGGAGACACTATAGATCCTAACTAACCCTCTCTGGAGACACTATAGATCCTAACTAACCCTCTCTGGAGACACTATAGATCCTAACTAACCCTCTCTGGAGACACTGTAGATCCTAACTAACCCTCTCTGGAGACACTATAGATCCTAACTAACCCTCTCTGGAGACACTATAGATCCTAACTAACCCTCTCTGGAGACACTGTAGATCCTAACTAACCCTCTCTGGAGACACTATTGATCCTAACTAACCCTCTCTGGAGACACTATAGATCCTAACTAACCCTCTCTGGAGACACTATAGATCCTAACTAACCCTCTCTGGAGACACTATAGATCCTAACTAACCCTCTCTGGAGACACTATAGATCCTAACTAACCCTCTCTGGAGACACTGTAGATCCTGACTCTAACCCTCTCTGGAGACACTATAGATCCTAACTAACCCTCTCTGGAGACACTGTAGATCCTAACTAACCCTCTCTGGAGACACTATAGATCCTAACTAACCCTCTCTGGAGACACTATAGATCCTAACTAACCCTCTCTGGAGACACTATAGATCCTAACTAACCCTCTCTGTAGACACTATAGATCCTAACTAACCCTCTCTGGAGACACTGTAGATCCTGACTCTAACCCCCTCTGGAGACACTATAGATCCTAACTAACCCCCTCTGGAGACACTATAGATCCTAACTAACCCCCTCTGGAGACACTATAGATCCTAACTAACCCTCTCTGGAGACACTATAGATCCTAACTAACCCTCTCTGTAGACACTATAGATCCTAACTAACCCTCTCTGGAGACACTGTAGATCCTGACTCTAACCCCCTCTGGAGACACTATAGATCCTAACTAACCCCCTCTGGAGACACTATAGATCCTAACTAACCCTCTCTGGAGACACTATAGATCCTAACTAACCCTCTCAGGAGACACTGTAGATCCTGACTCTAACCCTCTCTGGAGACACTATAGATCCTGACTCTAACCCCCTCTGGAGACACTATAGATCCTAACTAACCCTCTCTGGAGACACTATAGATCCTAACTAACCCTCTCTGGAGACACTATAGATCCTGACTCTAACCCTCTCTGGAGACACTGTAGATCCTAACTAACCCTCTCTGGAGACACTGTAGATCCTAACTAACCCCCTCTGGAGACACTATAGATCCTGACTCTAACCCTCTCTGGAGACACTATAGATCCTAACTAACCCCCTCTGGAGACACTATAGATCCTAACTAACCCTCTCTGGAGACACTATAGATCCTAACTAACCCTCTCTGTAGACACTATAGATCCTAACTAACCCTCTCTGGAGACACTGTAGATCCTGACTCTAACCCCCTCTGGAGACACTATAGATCCTAACTAACCCCCTCTGGAGACACTATAGATCCTAACTAACCCTCTCTGGAGACACTATAGATCCTAACTAACCCTCTCTGGAGACACTATAGATCCTAACTCTAACCCTCTCTGGAGACACTATAGATCCTAACTAACCCTCTCTGGAGACACTGTAGATCCTAACTAACCCTCTCTGGAGACACTATAGATCCTGACTCTAACCCTCTCTGGAGACACTGTAGATCCTAACTAACCCTCTCTGGAGACACTATAGATCCTGACTAACCCTCTCTGGAGACACTATAGATCCTAACTAACCCTCTCTGGAGACACTATAGATCCTAACTCTAACCCTCTCTGGAGACACTATAGATCCTAACTAACCCTCTCTGGAGACACTGTAGATCGTGACTCTAACCCCCTCTGGAGACACTGTAGATCCTAACTAACCCTCTCTGGAGACACTATAGATCCTAACTAACCCTCTCTGGAGACACTATAGATCCTAACTAACCCTCTCTGGAGACACTATAGATCCTAACTAACCCTCTCTGGAGACACTGTAGATCCTAACTAACCCTCTCTGGAGACACTATAGATCCTGACTCTAACCCTCTCTGGAGACACTATAGATCCTGACTCTAACCCTCTCTGGAGACACTATAGATCCTAACTAACCCTCTCTGGAGACACTATAGATCCTGACTCTAACCCTCTCTGGAGACACTATAGATCCTAACTAACCCTCTCTGGAGACACTATAGATCCTGACTAACCCTCTCTGGAGACACTGTAGATCCTGACTAACCCTCTCTGGAGACACTATAGATCCTAACTAACCCTCTCTGGAGACACTATAGATCCTGACTCTAACCCCCTCTGGAGACACTATAGATCCTAACTAACCCCCTCTGGAGACACTATAGATCCTAACTAACCCTCTCTGGAGACACTGTAGATCCTAACTAACCCTCTCTGGAGACACTATAGATCCTAACTAACCCCCTCTGGAGACACTATAGATCCTAACTAACCCTCTCTGGAGACACTATAGATCCTAACTAACCCTCTCTGGAGACAGTATAGATCCTAACTAACCCTCTCTGGAGACACTGTAGATCCTGACTCTAACCCTCTCTGGAGACACTGTAGATCCTAACTCTAACCCTCTCTGGAGACACTATAGATCCTAACTAACCCTCTCTGGAGACACTATAGATCCTAACTAACCCTCTCTGGAGACACTGTAGATCCTAACTAACCCCCTCTGGAGACACTGTAGATCCTGACTAACCCTCTCTGGAGACACTGTAGATCCTGACTCTAACCCTCTCTGGAGACACTATAGATCCTGACTCTAACCCTCTCTGGAGACACTGTAGATCCTGACTCTAACCCTCTCTGGAGACACTATAGATCCTAACTAACCCCCCCTGGAGACACTGTAGATCCTGACTAACCCTCTCTGGAGACACTGTAGATCCTGACTCTAACCCTCTCTGGAGACACTATAGATCCTAACTAACCCTCTCTGGAGACACTGTAGATCCTAACTAACCCTCTCTGGAGACACTATAGATCCTAACTAACCCTCTCTGGAGACACTATAGATCCTAACTAACCCTCTCTGGAGACACTATAGATCCTAACTAACCCTCTCTGGAGACACTGTAGATCCTAACTAACCCTCTCTGGAGACACTATAGATCCTGACTCTAACCCTCTCTGGAGACACTGTAGATCCTGACTCTAACCCTCTCTGGAGACACTATAGATCCTAACTAACCCTCTCTGGAGACACTGTAGATCCTGACTCTAACCCTCTCTGGAGACACTGTAGATCCTAACTAACCCCCTCTGGAGACACTGTAGATCCTAACTAACCCTCTCTGGAGACACTGTAGATCCTAACTAACCCTCTCTGGAGACACTATAGATCCTAACTAACCCTCTCTGGAGACACTATAGATCCTGACTCTAACCCTCTCTGGAGACACTATAGATCCTAACTAACCCTCTCTGGAGACACTATAGATCCTAACTAACCCTCTCTGGAGACACTGTAGATCCTAACTAACCCTCTCTGGAGACACTGTAGATCCTGACTCTAACCCTCTCTGGAGACACTATAGATCCTAACTAACCCTCTCTGGAGACACTATAGATCCTAACTAACCCTCTCTGGAGACATTATAGATCCTAACTAACCCTCTCTGGAGACACTGTAGATCCTAACTAACCCTCTCTGGAGACACTATAGATCCTGACTCTAACCCTCTCTGGAGACACTGTAGATCCTGACTCTAACCCTCTCTGGAGACACTATAGATCCTAACTAACCCTCTCTGGAGACACTGTAGATCCTAACTAACCCTCTCTGGAGACACTATAGATCCTAACTAACCCTCTCTGGAGACACTGTAGATCCTAACTAACCCTCTCTGGAGACACTGTAGATCCTGACTCTAACCCTCTCTGGAGACACTGTAGATCCTGACTCTAACCCTCTCTGGAGACACTATAGATCCTAACTAACCCTCTCTGGAGACACTGTAGATCCTAAATAACCCTCTCTGGAGACACTATAGATCCTAACTAACCCTCTCTGGAGACACTGTAGATCCTGACTCTAACCCTCTCTGGAGACACTATAGATCCTAACTAACCCTCTCTGGAGACACTGTAGATCCTAACTAACCCCCTCTGGAGACACTGTAGATCCTAACTAACCCCCTCTGGAGACACTGTAGATCCTAACTAACCCTCTCTGGAGACACTGTAGATCCTAACTAACCCTCTCTGGAGACACTGTAGATCCTGACTCTAACCCTCTCTGGAGACACTGTAGATCCTGACTCTAACCCTCTCTGGAGACACTGTAGATCCTGACTCTAACCCTCTCTGGAGACACTGTAGATCCTGACTCTAACCCTCTCTGGAGACACTGTAGATCCTAACTAACCCTCTCTGGAGACACTATAGATCCTAACTAATCCTCTCTGGAGACACTGTAGATCCTGACTCTAACCCTCTCTGGAGACACTATAGATCCTAACTAACCCTCTCTGGAGACACTATAGATCCTGACTCTAACCCTCTCTGGAGACACTATAGATCCTAACTAACCCTCTCTGGAGACACTATAGATCCTAACTAACCCTCTCTGGAGACACTGTAGATCCTAACTAACCCTCTCTGGAGACACTATAGATCCTAACTAACCCCCTCTGGAGACACTATAGATCCTAACTAACCCTCTCTGGAGACACTATAGATCCTAACTAACCCTCTCTGGAGACACTATAGATCCTAACTAACCCTCTCTGGAGACACTATAGATCCTAACTAACCCTCTCTGGAGACACTGTAGATCCTGACTCTAACCCTCTCTGGAGACACTATAGATACTAACTAACCCTCTCTGGAGACACTGTAGATCCTGACTCTAACCCTCTCTGGAGACTCTATAGATCCTAACTAACCCTCTCTGGAGACACTATAGATCCTAACTAACCCTCTCTGGAGACACTGTAGATCCTAACTAACCCTCTCTGGAGACACTATAGATCCTAACTAACCCTCTCTGGAGACACTATAGATCCTAACTAACCCTCTCTGGAGACACTGTAGATCCTGACTCTAACCCTCTCTGGAGACACTATAGATCCTGACTAACCCTCTCTGGAGACACTATAGATCCTAACTAACCCTCTCTGGAGACACTGTAGATCCTAACTAACCCCCTCTGGAGACACTGTAGATCCTGACTCTAACCCTCTCTGGAGACACTATAGATCCTAACTAACCCTCTCTGGAGACACTGTATATCCTAACTAACCCTCTCTGGAGACACTGTAGATCCTGACTCTAACCCCCTCTGGAGACACTATAGATCCTAACTAACCCTCTCTGGAGACACTATAGATCCTAACTAACCCTCTCTGGAGACACTGTAGATCCTGACTCTAACCCCCTCTTGAGACACTATAGATCCTAACTAACCCTCTCTGGAGACACTGTAGATCCTAACTAACCCTCTCTGGAGACACTGTAGATCCTGACTCTAACCCTCTCTGGAGACACTGTAGATCCTGACTCTAACCCCCTCTGGAGACACTATAGATCCTGACTCTAACCCTCTCTGGAGACACTATAGATCCTGACTCTAACCCTCTCTGGAGACACTATAGATCCTAACTAACCCCCTCTGGAGACACTATAGATCCTAACTAACCCTCTCTGGAGACACTATAGATCCTAACTAACCCTCTCTGGAGACACTATAGATCCTGACTAACCCCCTCTGGAGACACTGTAGATCCTAACTAACCCTCTCTGGAGACACTATAGATCCTAACTAACCCTCTCTGGAGACACTATAGATCCTAACTAACCCTCTCTGGAGACACTGTAGATCCTGACTCTAACCCCCTCTGGAGACACTATAGATCCTAACTAACCCCCTCTGGAGACACTATAGATCCTAACTAACCCTCTCTGGAGACACTGTAGATCCTAACTAACCCTCTCTGGAGACACTATAGATCCTAACTAACCCTCTCTGGAGACACTATAGATCCTAACTAACCCTCTCTGGAGACACTATAGATCCTGACTCTAACCCCCTCTGGAGACACTGTAGATCCTGACTAACCCTCTCTGGAGACACTATAGATCCTAACTAACCCTCTCTGGAGACACTATAGATCCTGACTCTAACCATCTCTGGAGACACTATAGATCCTAACTAACCCCCCCTGGAGACACTATAGATCCTAACTAACCCTCTCTGGAGACACTGTAGATCCTAACTAACCCTCTCTGGAGACACTATAGATCCTAACTAACCCTCTCTGGAGACACTATAGATCCTAACTAACCCTCTCTGGAGACACTGTAGATCCTGACTCTAACCCTCTCTGGAGACACTGTAGATCCTAACTAACCCTCTCTGGAGACACTGTAGATCCTAACTAACCCTCTCTGGAGACACTGTAGATCCTGACTAACCCTCTCTGGAGACACTATAGATCCTAACTAACCCTCTCTGGAGACACTGTAGATCCTAACTAACCCTCTCTGGAGACACTGTAGATCCTGACTCTAACCCTCTCTGGAGACACTATAGATCCTGACTCTAACCCCCTCTGGAGACACTATAGATCCTAACTAACCCTCTCTGGAGACACTGTAGATCCTAACTAACCCTCTCTGGAGACACTATAGATCCTAACTAACCCCCTCTGGAGACACTATAGATCCTAACTAACCCTCTCTGGAGACACTATAGATCCTAACTAACCCTCTCTGGAGACACTATAGATCCTAACTAACCCTCTCTGGAGACACTGTAGATCCTGACTCTAACCCTCTCTGGAGACACTATAGATCCTAACTAACCCTCTCTGGAGACACTGTAGATCCTGACTCTAACCCTCTCTGGAGACACTATAGATCCTAACTAACCCTCTCTGGAGACACTATAGATCCTAACTAACCCTCTCTGGAGACACTGTAGATCCTAACTAACCCTCTCTGGAGACACTATAGATCCTAACTAACCCTCTCTGGAGACACTATAGATCCTAACTAACCCTCTCTGGAGACACTGTAGATCCTACACTAACCCTCTCTGGAGACACTATAGATCCTAACTAACCCCTCTCTGGAGACACTATAGATCCTAACTAACCCTCTCTGGAGACACTGTAGATCCTGACTCTAACCCCTCTCTGGAGACACTATAGATCCTAACTAACCCTCTCTGGAGACACTATAGATCCTAACTAACCCTCTCTGGAGACACTGTAGATCCTAACTAACCCTCTCTGGAGACACTATAGATCCTAACTAACCCTCTCTGGAGACACTATAGATCCTAACTAACCCTCTCTGGAGACACTATAGATCCTACACTAACCCCTCTCTGGAGACACTGTAGATCCCTAACTAACCCCTCTGGAGACACTATAGATCCTAACTAACCCTCTCTGGAGACACTATAGATCCTGACTCTAACCCCTCTCTGGAGACACTATAGATCCTGACTCTAACCCTCTCTGGAGACACTATAGATTCCTGACTAACCCTCTCTGGAGACTACTATAGATCCTAACTCTAACCCCCTCTGGAGACACTAGATCCTAACTAACCCTCTTGGAGACACTATAGATCCTAACCTCTAACCCCTCTCCTGGAGACACTTATAGATCCTAACTAACCCTCTCTGGAGACACTGTAGATCCTAACTAAACCCTCTCTGGAAGACACTATAGAGATTCCTTAAATTAACTAACCCTCCTCTGGGAGACACTATAGATCCTAACTAACCCTCTCTGGAGACACTATAGATCCTACTAACCCCCTCTGAGACACTGTAGATCCTAACTAACCTCTCTGGAGACACTATAGATCCTAACTAACCCTCCTCTTGGAGACACCCCCCTATAGATCCTGACTTATAAACCCCCTCTGAGACACTATAGATCCTAACTAACCCCCCCTGGAGGACACTATAGATCCTAACTAACCCTCTCTGGAGACACTGTAGATCCTAACTAACCCTCTCTGGAGACACTATAGATCCTAACTAACCCTCTCTGGAGACACTATAGATCCTAACTAACCCTCTCTGGAGACACTATAGATCCTGAACTAACCCTCTCTGGAGACACTGTAGATCCTAACTAACCCCTCTCTGGAGACACTAGTAGATCCTAACTAACCCTCTCTGGAGACACTAGTAGATCCTGACTCTAACCCTCTCTGGAGACACTATAGATCCTAACTAACCCCTCTGGAGACACTGTAGATCCTAACTAACCCTCTCTGGAGACACTATAGATCCTAACTAACCCTCTCTGGAGACACTATAGATCCTAACTAACCCTCTCTGGAGACACTGTAGATCCTAACTAACCCTCTCTGGAGACACTATAGATCCTAACTAACCCTCTCTGGAGACACTATAGATCCTAACTAACCCTCTCTGGAGACACTATAGATCCTAACTAACCCTCTCTGGAGACACTATAGATCCTAACTAACCCTCTCTGGAGACACTATAGATCCTGACTCTAACCCTCTCTGGAGACACTGTAGATCCTGACTAACCCTCTCTGGAGACACTATAGATCCTAACTAACCCTCTCTGGAGACACTGTAGATCCTGACTCTAACCCTCTCTGGAGACACTATAGATCCTAACTAACCCTCTCTGGAGACACTATAGATCCTAACTAACCCCTCTCTGGAGACACTGTAGATCCTAACTAACCCTCTCTGGAGACACTATAGATCCTAACTAACCCTCTCTGGAGACACTATAGATCCTAACTAACCCTCTCTGGAGACACTATAGATCCTAACTAACCCTCTCTGGAGACACTATAGATCCTAACTAACCCTCTCTGGAGACACTATAGATCCTAACTAACCCTCTCTGGAGACACTATAGATCCTAACTAACCCTCTCTGGAGACACTGTAGATCCTGACTCTACCCTCTCTGGAGACACTATAGATCCTAACTAACCCTCTCTGGAGACACTATAGATCCTAACTAACCCTCTCTGGAGACACTATAGATCCTAACTAACCCCTCTCTGGAGACACTATAGATCCTAACTAACCCTCTCTGGAGACACTATAGATCCTAACTAACCCTCCTCTGGAGACACTATAGATCCTAACTAACCCTCTCTGGAGACACTGTAGATCCTGACACTAACCCTCTCTGGAGACACTATAGATCCTAACTAACCCCTCTCTGGAGACACTATAGATCCTAACTAACCCTCTCTGGAGACACTATAGATCCTAACTAACCCTCCTCTGGAGACACTATAGATCCTAACTAACCCTCTCTGGAGACACTATAGATCCTAACTAACCCCCTCTGGAGACACTGTAGATCCTAACTAACCCTCTCTGGAGACACTATAGATCCTAACTAACCCTCTCTGGAGACACTATAGATCCTAACTACCCCTCTGGAGACACTATAGATCCTTACTAACCCTCTCTGGAGACACTGTAGATCCTGACTAACCCCTCTCTGGAGACACTATAGATCCTAACTAACCCTCTCTGGAGACACTGTAGATCCTGACTCTAACCCTCTCTGGAGACACTGTAGATCCTAACTAACCCTCTCTGGAGACACTATAGATCCTAACTAACCCTCTCTGGAGACACTATAGATCCTAACTAACCCTCTCTGGAGACACTATAGATCCTAACTAACCCTCTCTGGAGACACTATAGATCCTAACTAACCCTCTCTGGAGACACTATAGATCCTAACTAACCCTCTCTGGAGACACTATAGATCCTAACTAACCCTCTCTGGAGACACTATAGATCCTAACTAACCCTCTCTGGAGACACTATAGATCCTAACTAACCCTCTCTGGAGACACTGTAGATCCTAACTAACCCTCTCTGGAGACACTATAGATCCTAACTAACCCTCTCTGGAGACACTGTAGATCCTGACTCTAACCCTCTCTGGAGACACTATAGATCCTAACTAACCCTCTCTGGAGACACTATAGATCCTAACTAACCCTCTCTGGAGACACTATAGATCCTAACTAACCCTCTCTGGAGACACTATAGATCCTAACTAACCCTCTCTGGAGACACTATAGATCCTAACTAACCCTCTCTGGAGACACTGTAGATCCCTAACTAACCCTCTCTGGAGACACTATAGATCCTAACTAACCCTCTCTGGAGACACTATAGATCCTAACTAACCCTCTCTGGAGACACTATAGATCCTAACTAACCCCTCTCTGGAGACACTATAGATCCTAACTAACCCCCTCTGGAGACACTATAGATCCTAACTAACCCTCTCTGGAGACACTATAGATCCTAACTAACCCCCCTCTGGAGACACTATAGATCCTAACTAACCCTCTCTGGAGACACTATAGATCCTAACTAACCCTCTCTGGAGACACTATAGATCCTAACTAACCCACTCTGGAGACACTATAGATCCTAAGCTAACCCTCTCTGGAGACACTATAGATCCTAACTAACCCCCTCTGGAGACACTTTAGATCCTAACTAACCCTCTCTGGAGACACTGTAGATCCTGACTCAACCCTCTCTGGAGACACTATAGATCCTAACTAAACCCTCTCTGGAGACACTATAGATCCTAACTAACCCCTCTCTGGAGACACTATAGATCCTAACTAACCCCTCTGGAGACACTATAGATCCTAACTAACCCTCTCTGGAGACACTATAGATCCTAACTAACCCCCTCTGGAGACACTATAGATCCTAACTAACCCTCTCTGGAGACACTATAGATCCTGATCTAACCCTCTCTGGAGACACTTAGATCCTTACTAACCCTCTCTGGAGACACTATAGATCCTAACTAACCCTCTCTGGAGACACTATAGATCCTAACTAACCCTCTCTGGAGACACTATAGATCCTAACTCTAACCCTCTCTGGAGACACTGTAGATCCTGACCTAACCCTCTCTGGAGACACTGTAGATCCTAACTAACCCTCTCTGGAGACACTATAGATCCCTAACTAACCCTCTCTGGAGACACTATAGATCCTAACTAACCCTCTCTGGAGACACTATAGATCCTAACTAACCCTCTCTGGAGACACTGTAGATCCTGACTCTAACCCCCTCTGGAGACACTGTAGATCCTGACTAACCCTCTCTGGAGACACTATAGATCCTAACTAACCCTCTCTGGAGACACTATAGATCCTAACTAACCCTCTCTGGAGACACTATAGATCCTAACTAACCCTCTCTGGAGACACTATAGATCCTAACTAACCCCTCTCTGGAGACACTATAGATCCTAACTAACCCTCTCTGAGACACTGTAGATCCTAACTAACCCTCTCTGGAGACACTATAGATCCTAACTAACCCTCTCTGGAGACACTATAGATCCTAACTAACCCTCTCTGGAGACACTATAGATCCTAACTAACCCCTCTCTGGAGACACTATAGATCCTAACTAACCCTCTCTGGAGACACTGTAGATCCTAACTAACCCTCTCTGGAGACACTATAGATCCTAACTAACCCTCTCTGGAGACACTATAGATCCTGACTCTAACCCTCTCTGGAGACACTATAGATCCTAACTAACCCTCTCTGGAGACACTATAGATCCTAACTAACCCTCTCTGGAGACACTATAGATCCTAACTAACCCTCTCTGGAGACACTATAGATCCTAACTAACCCTCTCTGGAGACACTATAGATCCTAACTAACCCTCTCTGGAGACACTATAGATCCTAACTAACCCTCTCTGGAGACACTATAGATCCTAACTAACCCTCTCTGGAGACACTATAGATCCTAACTAACCCTCTCTGGAGACACTATAGATCCCTGAACTAACCCCTCTGGAGACACTATAGATCCTAACTAACCCTCTCTGGAGACACTATAGATCCTAACTAACCCCCTCTGGAGACACTATAGATCCTAACTAACCCTCTCTGGAGACACTGTAGATCCTAACTAACCCTCTCTGGAGACACTATAGATCCTAACTAACCCCTCTCTGGAGACACTATAGATCCTAACTAACCCTCTCTGGAGACACTATAGATCCTAACTAACCCTCTCTGGAGACACTATAGATCCTAACTAACCCTCTCTGGAGACACTATAGATCCTAACTAACCCTCTCTGGAGACACTATAGATCCTAACTAACCCTCTCTGGAGACACTATAGATCCTAACTAACCCTCTCTGGAGACACTATAGGATCCTAACTAACCCTCTCTGGAGACACTGTAGATCCTAACTAACCCTCTCTGGAGACACTATAGATCCTAACTAACCCTCTCTGGAGACACTGTAGATCCTAACTAACCCTCTCTGGAGACACTGATAGATCCTAACTAACCCTCTCTGGAGACACTATAGATCCTAACTAACCTCTCTGGAGACCCTATAGATCCTAACTAACCCCTCTCTGGAGACACTATAGATCCTAACTAACCCCTCTCTGGAGACACTATAGATCCTAACTATACCCTCTCTGGAGACACTATAGATTCCTAACTAACCCCTCTCTTGGAGACACTATAGATCCTGACCTAACCCTCTCTGGAGACACTATAGATCCTAACTAACCCTCTCTGGAGACACTGTAGGATCCTAACTAAGCCCTCTCTGAGACACTATAGATCCTAACTAACCCTCTCTGGAGGACACTGTAGATCCTAACTAACCCTCTCTGGAGACACTATAGATCCTAACTAACCCTCTCTGGAGACACTAAAGATCCTAACTAACCCTCTCTGGAGACACTATAGATCCTAACTAACCCCTCTCCTGGAGACACTATAGATCCTAACTAACCCCTCTCTGGAGACACTGTAGATCCTGACTCTAACCCCCTCTGAGACACTATAGATCCTAACTAACCCCTCTCTGGAGACACTATAGATCGCTAACTCAACCCTCTCTGGAGACACTAGTAGATCCTAACTAACCCTCTCTGGAGACACTATAGATCCTAACTAACCCTCTCTGGAGACACTATAGATCCTAACTAACCCTCTCTGGAGACACTAGTAGATCCTAACTAACCCTCTCAGGAGACACTGTTAGATCCTGACTTAACCCTCTCTGGAGACACTATAGATCCTAACTAACCCTCTCTGGAGACACTAGTAGATCCTGACTCTAACCCTCTCTGGAGACACTATAGATCCTAACTAACCCCCTCTGGAGACACTATAGATCCTGAACTAACCCTCTCTGGAGACACTATAGATCCTAACTAACCCTCTCTGGAGACACTATAGATCCTAACTAACCCCTCTCTGGAGACACTAGTAGATCCTAACTAACCCTCTCTGGAGACACTATAGATCCTACCTAACCCTCTCTGGAGACACTATAGATCCTAACTAACCCTCCTCTGGAGACACTGTAGATCCTAACTCAACCCTCTCTGGAGACACTGTAAGATCCTAACTAACCCTCTCTGGAGACACTGATAGATCCTAACTCTAACCCTCTCTGGAGACACTATAGATCCTACTAACCCTCTCTGGAGACACTGTAGATCCTAACTAACCTCTCTGGAGACACTATAGATCCTAACTAACCCTCTCTGGAGACACTGTAGATCCTAACTAACCCCTCTCTGGAGACACTAATAGATCCTAACTAACCCTCTCTGGAGACACTATATATAGATCCTAACTAACCCTCTCTGGAGACACTATAGATCCTAACTAACCCTCTCTGGAGACACTAGTAGATCCTAACTAACCCTCTCTGGAGACACTATAGATCCTAAACTAACCCCCTCTGGAGAACACTATAGATCCTAACTAAACCCTCTCTGGAGACACTGTAGATCCTAACTAACCCTCTCTGGAGACACTATAGATCCTAACTAACCCTCTCTGGAGACACTATAGATCCTAACTAACCCCTCTCTGGAGACACTATAGATCCTAACTAACCCTCTCTGGAGACACTGTAGATCCTAACTAACCCTCTCTGGAGACACTATAGATCCTAACTAACCCTCTCTGGAGACACTATAGATCCTAACTAACCCTCTCTGGAGACACTATAGATCCTAACCTAACCCTCTCTGGAGACACTATAGATCCCTAACTAACCCTCTCTGGAGACACTATAGATCCTGACCTAACCCTCTCTGGAGACACTATAGATCCTAACTAACCCTCTCTGGAGACACTGTAGATCCTGACTCTAACCCTCTCTGGAGACACTAGATCCTAACTACCCTCTTGGAGACACTGTAGATCCTGACTCTAACCCTCTCTGGAGACACTGTAGATCCTAACTAACCCTCTCTGGAGACACTGTAGATCCTAACTAACCCTCTCTGGAGACACTATAGATCCTAACTAACCCTCTCTGGAGACACTATAGATCCTAACTAACCCTCTCTGGAGACACTGTAAGATCCTAACTCTAACCCTCTCTGGAGACACTATAGATCCTAACTAACCCTCTCTGGAGACACTATAGATCCTAACTAACCCTCTCTGGAGACACTGTATAGATCCTAACTCTAAACCCCTCTTGGAGACACTATAGATCCTAACTAACCCTCTCTGGAGACACTGTAGATCCTGAACTCTAACCCTCTCTGGAGACACTGTAGATCCTAACTAACCCTCTCTCTGGAGACACTTATAGATCCTGACTCTAACCCTCTCTGGAGACACTATAGATCCTAAACTAACCCTCCTCTGGAGACACTATAGATCCTAACTAACCCTCTCTGGAGACACTATAGATCCTAACTAACCCTCTCTGGAGACACTATAGATCCCTAACTAACCCTCTCTGGAGACACTATAGATCCTAACTAACCCCTCTGGAGACACTATAGATCCTAACTAACCCTCTCCTCTGGAGACACTATAGATCCTAACTAACCCTCTCTGGAGACACATTAGATCCTAACTAACCCTCTCTGGAGACACTGTAGATCCTGACCTAACCCTCTCTGGAGACACTATAGATCCTAACTAACCCTCCTCTGGAGACACTATAGATCCTAACTAACCCTCTCTGGAGACACTATAGATCCTAACTAACCCTCTCTGGAGACACTGTAGATCCTGACTCTAACCCTCTCTGGAGGACACTATAGATCCTAACTAACCCTCTCTGGAGACACTGTAGGATCCTGACTCTAACCCTCTCTGGAGACACTATAGATCCTAAACTAACCCTCTCTGGAGACACTATAGTTCCTACTACTAACCCTCTCTGGAGACACTATAGATCCTAACTAACCCTCTCTGGAGACCACTAGTAGATCCTAACTAACCCCCTCTGGAGACACTATAGATCCTAACTAACCCTCTCTGGAGACACTATAGATCCTAACTAACCCCTCTCTGGAGACACTATAGATCCTAACTAACCCTCATCTGGAGACACTATAGATCTAACTAACCCTCTCTGGAGACACTATAGATCCTAACTAACCCTCTCTGGAAGACACTGTAGATCCTGAACTAACCCTCTCTGGAGACACTATAGATCCTAACTAACCCTCTCTGGAGACACTGTAGATCCTGACTCTAACCCTCTCTGGAGACACTATAGATCCTAACTAACCCCTCTCTGGAGACACTATAGATCCTAACTAACCCTCTCTGGAGACACTATAGATCCTAACTAACCCTCTCTGGAGACCACTTAGATCCTCTAACGACCCTCCTGGAGACACTATAGATCCTAACTAACCCTCTCTGGAGGACACTGTAGATCCTTACTCTAACCCTCTCTGTGAGACACTATAGATCCTAACTAACCCTCTCTGGAGACACTATAGATCCTAACTAACCCTCTCTGGAGACACTGTAGATCCTGACACTAACCCCCTCTGGAGACACTTGTAGATCCTGACTCTAACCCTCTCGGAGACACTATAGATCCTAACTAACCCTCTCTGGAGACACTGTATATCCTAACTAACCCTCTCTGGGAGACACTGTAGATCCCTACCCTCAGAGACCCTCTAACCTCTCTGGAGACACTGTAGATCCTAACTAACCCTTCTCTGGAGACACTATAGATCCTAACTAACCCTCTCTGGAGACACTATATAGATCCTGACTAACCCTCTCTGGAGACACTATAGATCCTAACTAACCCCTCTGGAGACACTATGTAGATCCTAACTAACCCTCTCTGGAGACAACTATAGATCCTAACTAACCCTCTCTGGAGACACTATAGATCCTGAACTAACCCTCTCTGGAGACACTATAGATCCTAACTCTAACCCTCTCTGGAGACACTGTAGATCCTAACTAACCCTCTCTGGAGACACTATAGATCCTAACTCTTAACCCTCTCTGGAGACACTATAGATCCTGAACTCTAACCCCCTCTCTGGAGACACTGTAGATCCTAACTAACCCTCTCTGGAGACACTGTAGATCCTGAACTCTAACCCCTCTGGAGACACTATAGATCCTAACTAACCCTCTTCTCTCTGGAGACACTATAGATCCTAACTAACCCTCTCTGGAGACACTATAGATCCTGACTCTAACCCTCTCTGGAGACACTGTAGATCCTGACTCTAACCCTCTCTGGAGACACTATAGATCCTGACTAACCCTCTCTGGAGACACATGTAGTTCCTGACTCAAACCCTCTCTGGAGACACTATAGATCCTAACTAACCCTCTCTGGAGACACTATAGATCCTAACTAACCCTCACTGGAGACACTGAAGATCCTAACTAACCCTCTCTGGAGACACTATAGATCCTAACTAACCCTCTCTGGAGACACTATAGATCCTAACTAACCCTCTCTGGAGACACTATAGATCCTAACTAACCCTCTCTGGAGACACTATAGATCCTAACTAACCCTCTCTGGAGACACTATAGATCCTAACTAACCCTCTCTGGAGACACTATAGATCCTAACTAACCCTCTCTGGAGACACTTTAGATCCTAACTAACCCTCTCTGGAGACACTATAGATCCTACTCTAACCCCTCTCTGGAGACACTATAGATCCTAACTAACCCTCTCTGGAGACACTATAGATCCTAACTAACCCTCTCTGGAGACACTATAGATCCTGAACTTAACCCCTCTCTGGAGACACTATGTAGATCCTAACTCTAACCCTCTCTGGAGACACTATAGATCCTAACTAACCCTCTCTGGAGACACTAATAGATCCTGACTCAACCCTCTCTGGAGACACTAATAGATCCTGAACTAACCCTCTCTGGAGACACTATAGATCCTAACTAACCCTCTCTGGAGACACTATAGATCCTAAACTAACCCTCTCTGGAGGACACTGTAGATCCTAACTAACCCTCTCTGGAGACACTATAGATCCTAACTAACCCTCCTCTGGAGACACTATAGATCCTAACTAACTAACCTCTCTGGAGACACTGTAGATCCTAACTAACCCTCTCTGGAGACACTGTAGATCCTAACTAACCCTCTCTGGAGACACTATAGATCCTGAACTCTAACCCTCTCTGGAGACACTATATAGATCCTAACTAACCTCTCTGGAGACACCTGTAGATCCTGACTCTACCCTCTCTGGAGACACTATAGATCCTGAACTAACCCCTCTCTGGGAGACACTATAGATCCTTAACTAACCCTCTCTGGAGACACTATAGATCCTAACTAACCCTCTCTGGAGACACTATAGATCCTAACTAACCCCTCTCTGGAGACACTATAGATCCTAACTAACCCTCTCTGGAGACACTAGATCCTAACTAACCCTCTCTGGACGACACTAGATCCTAACTAACCCTCTTGGAGACACTGTAGATCCTGAACTAACCCTCTCTGGAGACACTGTAGATCCTGACTCTAACCCTCTCTGGAGACACTATAGATCCTAACTAACCCTCTCTGGAGACACTATAGATCCTAACTAACCCTCTCTGGAGACACTATAGATCCTAACTAACCCTCTCTGGAGACACTGTAGATCCTAACTAACCCTCTCTGGAGACACTGTAGATCCTGACTCTAACCCTCTCTGGAGACACTATAGATCCTGACTAACCCTCTCTGAGACACTATAGATCCTAACTAACCCTCTCCTTGGAGACACTATAGATCCTAACTAACCCTCCTCTGGAGACACTATAGATCCTGAACTAACCCTCTCTGGAGACACTATAGATCCTAACTAACCCTCTCTGGAGACACTATAGATCCTAACTAAACCCTCTCTGGAGACACTATAGATCCTAACTAACCCTCCTCTGGAGACACTAGTAGATCCTAACTAACCCTCTCTGGAGACACTGTAGATCCTGACTCTAACCCTCTCTGGAGACACTATAGATCCTAACTAACCCTCTCTGGAGACACTGTAGATCCTAACTAACCCTCTCTGGAGACACTGTAGATCCTACACTAACCCTCTCTGGAGACACTATAGATCCTAACTAACCCTCTCTGGAGACACTGATAGATCCTAACTAACCCTCTCTGGAGACACTATAGATCCTACACTAACCCTCTCTGGAGACACTATAGATCCTAACTAACCCTCTCTGGAGACACTGTAGAATCCTGAACTCTAACCCTCTCTGGAGACACTCGGGGGGGGGGGTATAGATCCTAACCTAACCAACTTAACCCTTCTGGAGACACTATAGATCCTAACTAACCCTCTCTGGAGACACTGTAGATCCTAACTAACCCTCTCTGGAGACACTGTAGATCCTAACTAACCCTCTCTGGAGACACTATAGATCCTAAACTAACCCACCCTCTCTGGAGACACTGTAGATCCTGAACTAACCCTCTCTGGAGACACTATAGGATCCTGAACTCTAACCCTCTCTGGAGACACTATAGATCCTAACTAACCCTCTCTGGAGACACTATAGATCCTGACTCTAACCCTCTCTCTGGAGACACTGTAGATCCTGAACTCTAACCCTCTCTGGAGACACTATAGATCCTAACTAACCCTCTCTGGAGACACTATAGAATCCTAACTCTAACCCTCTCTGGAGACACTGTAGATCCTGACTCTAACCCTCTCTGGAGACACTATAGATTCCTAACTAACCCTCTCTGGAGACACTGTAGATCCTAACTAACCCTCTCTGGAGACACTATAGATCCTAACTCTAACCCCCTCTTGGAGACACTATAGATCCTAACTAACCCTCTCTGGAGACACTATAGATCCTAACTAACCCTCTCTGGAGACACTGTAGATCCTGACTCTAACCCTCTCTGGAGACACTGTAGATCCTGACTAACCCTCTCTGGAGACACTATAGATCCTAACTAAACCCTCTCTGGAGACACTATAGATCCTAACTAACCCTCTCTGGAGGACACTGTATAGATCCTAACTAACCCTCCTCTGGAGACACTATAGATCCTCCTAACTAACCCTCTCTGGAGACACTACTAAAGATCCTAAACTAACCCTCTCTGGAGACACTGTAGATCCTGACTGTCTAACCCTCCTCTGGAGACACTGTAGATCCTAACTAACCCTCTCTGGAGACACTTAGATCCTAACTAACCCTCTCTGGAGACACTGTAGATCCTAACTAACCCTCCTCTGGAGACACTGTAAGATCCTGACTCTAACCCTCTCTGGAGACCACTATAGATCCTAACTAACCTCTCTGGAGACACAGTAGATCCTGACTCTAACCCTCTCTGGAGACACTATAGATCCTAACTAACCCCCTCTGAGACACTGATAGATCCTAACTAACCCTCTCTGGAGACACTGTAGATCCTAACTAACCCTCTCTGGAGACACTGTAGATCCTAACATAACCCTCCTCTGGAGACACTGTAGATCCTACACTAAACCTCTCTCTGGAGACACTATAGATCCTAACTAACCCTCTCTGGAGACACTATACGATCCTAACTAACCCTCTCTGGAGACACTATATGATCCTAACTAACCCTCTCTGAGACACTGTAGATCCTAACTAGACCCTGCCTCTGGAGACACTATAGATCCTAACTAACCTCTCTAGGAGGACACTAAGATCCTACTAACCCTCTCTGGGAGACACTATAGATCCTAGACTTAACCCTCTCTGGAGACACATTAGATCCTACTCTAACCCCCTCTGGAGACACTATAGATCCTGAACTAACCCTCTCTGTAGACACTGTAGATCCTGACTCTAACCCTCTCTGGAGACACTATAGATCCTAACTAACCCCCTCTGGAGACACTATAGATCCTAACTAACCCGTCTCTGGAGGGACACTATAGATCCTAACTAACCCTCTCTGGAGACACTATAGATCCTACTAACCCTCTCTGGAGACACTATAGATCCTAACTAACCCTCTCTGGGAGACACTATAGATCCTAACTAACCCCTCTCTGGAGACACTATAGATCCTAACTAACCCTCTCTGGAGACACTATAGATCCTAACTAACCCACTCTGGAGACACTGATAGATCCTGACTCTAACCCCCTCTGGAGACACTATAGATCCTAACTAACCCTCTCTGGAGACACTATAGATCCTAACTAACCCCTCTCTGGAGACACTATAGATCCTGACCTAACCCTCTCTGGAGACACTGTAGATCCTGACCTAACCCTCTCTGGAGACACTGTAGATCCTAAATAACCCTCTCTGAGACACTATAGATCCTGACTCTAACCATCTCTGGAGACACTATAGATCCTAACTAACCCCCCCTGGAGACACTATAGATCCTAACTAACCCTCTCTGGAGACACTGTAGATCCTAACTAACCCTCTCTGGAGACACTAAAGATCCTAACTAACCCCTCTCTGGAGACACTATAGATCCTAACTAACCCTCTCTGGAGACACTATAGATCCTAACTAACCCTCTCTGGAGACACTATAGATCCTAACTAACCCTCTCTGGAGACACTGTAGATCCTGACTCTAACCCCTCTCTGGAGACACTATAGATCCTAACTAACCCCTCTCTGGAGACACTATAGATCCTAACTAACCCTCTCTGGAGACACTATAGATCCTAACTAACCCTCTCTGGAGACACTATAGATCCTAACTAACCCTCTCTGGAGACACTATAGATCCTAACTAACCCTCTCTGGAGACACTATAGATCCTAACTAACCCTCTCTGGAGACACTGTAGATCCTAACTAACCCTCTCTGGAGACACTGTAGATCCTGACTCTAACCCTCTCTGGAGACACTATAGATCCTAACTAACCCCCTCTGGAGACACTGTAGATCCTGACTAACCCTCTCTGGAGACACTGTAGATCCTAACTAACCCTCTCTGGAGACACTATAGATCCTAACTAACCCTCTCTCTGGAGACACTGTAGATCCTGACTCTAACCCTCTCTGGAGACACTATAGATCCTGACACTAACCCCTCTCTGGAGACACTATAGATCCTGAACTAACCCTCTCTGAGACACTGTAGATCCTAACTAACCCTCTCTGGAGACACTATAGATCCTAACTAACCCTCTCTGGAGACACTATAGAGTCCTAACTAACCCTCTCTGGAGACACTGTAGATCCTAACTAACCCTCTCTGGAGACACTATAGATCCTAACTAACCCTCTCTGGAGACACTATAGATCCTAACTAACCCCTCTCTGGAGACACTATAGATCCTAACTAACCCTCTCTGGAGACACTGTAGATCCTGACTCTAACCCTCTCTGGAGACACTATAGATCCTAACTAACCCTCTCTGGAGACACTATAGATCCTAACTAACCCTCTCTGGAGACACTATAGATCCTAACTAACCCTCTCTGGAGACACTGTAGATCCTAACTAACCCTCTCTGGAGACACTATAGATCCTAACTAACCCTCTCTGGAGACACTATAGATCCTAACTAACCCTCTCTGGAGACACTAGTAGATCCTGACTCTAACCCTCTCTGGAGACACTATAGATCCTAACTAACCCTCTCTGGAGACACTGTAGATCCTAACTAACCCTCTCTGGAGACACTGTAGATCCTAACTAACCCCCTCTGGAGACACTATAGATCCTAACTAACCCTCTCTGGAGACACTATAGATCCTAACTAACCCTCTCTGGAGACACTATAGATCCTAACTAACCCTCTCTGGAGACACTATAGATCCTAACTAACCCTCTCTGGAGACACTATAGATCCTGACTCTAACCCTCTCTGGAGACACTATAGATCCTAACTAACCCTCTCTGGAGACACTATAGATCCTGACTCTAACCCTCTCTGGAGACACTATAGATCCTAACTAACCCTCTCTGGAGACACTATAGATCCTAACTAACCCTCTCTGGAGACACTATAGATCCTAACTAACCCTCTCTGGAGACACTATAGATCCTGAACTAACCCTCTCTGGAGACACTGATAGATCCTAACTAACCCTCTCTGGAGACACTATAGATCCTAACTAACCCCTCTCTGGAGACACTATAGATCCTAACTAACCCTCTCTGGAGACACTATAGATCCTAACTAACCCTCTCTGGAGACACTATAGATCCTAACTAACCCCTCTCTGGAGACACTATAGATCCTAACTAACCCTCTCTGGAGACACTATAGATCCTAACTAACCCTCTCTGGAGACACTATAGATCCTAACTAACCCTCTCTGGAGACACTATAGATCCTAACTAACCCTCTCTGGAGACACTATAGATCCTAACTAACCCTCTCTGGAGACACTATAGATCCTGACTCTAACCCCCTCTGGAGACACTGTAGATCCTGACTAACCCTCTCTGGAGACACTATAGATCCTAACTAACCCTCTCTGGAGACACTATAGATCCTGACTCTAACCCTCTCTGGAGACACTATAGATCCTAACTAACCCCCCCTGGAGACACTATAGATCCTAACTAACCCTCTCTGGAGACACTGTAGATCCTAACTAACCCTCTCTGGAGACACTATAGATCCTAACTAACCCTCTCTGGAGACACTATAGATCCTAACTAACCCTCTCTGGAGACACTATAGATCCTAACTAACCCTCTCTGGAGACACTGTAGATCCTGACTAACCCTCTCTGGAGACACTGTAGATCCTGACTCTAACCCCCTCTGGAGACACTATATGTAGATCCTAACTAACCCTCTCTGGAGACACTGTAGATCCTGAACTAACCCTCGTCTGGAGACACTATAGATCCTAACTAACCCTCTCTGGAGACACTGTAGATCCTGACTAACCCTCTCTGGAGACACTAGTAGATCCTAACTCTTAACCCTCTCTGGAGACACTGTATAGATCCTGAACTCTAACCCTCTCTGGAGACACTGTAGATTCCTGACTCTAACCCACCTCTGGAGACACTATAGATCCTAGACTAACCCTCTCTGGAGACACTGTAGATCCTGACTCTAACCCTCTCTGGAGACACTAATAGATCCTACTCTAACCCTCCCCACCCCACCTCTGGAGACACTGTAGATCCTAACTAAACCCTCTCTTGACACTGAGACACTAACCCCCTAGGATTCCTAACTAACCCTCTCTGGAGACACTGTATATCCTAACTCTAACCCTCCTCTGGAGACACTATAGATCCTAACTAACCCTCTCTGCCCGAGACACTATAGATCCTAACTAACCCTCTCTGGAGACACTGTAGATCCTAACTAACCCTCTCTGGAGACACTATAGATCCTGAACTAACCCTCTCTGGAGACACTATAGATCCTAACTAACCCTCTCTGGAGGACACTATAGATCCTAACTAACCCTCTCTGGAGACACTGTAGATCCTAATCTAACCCTCTCTGGAGACACTAGTAGATCCTACTCTAACCCCCTCTGGAGACACTATAGACTCCTAACTAACCCTCTCTGGAGACACTATAGATCCTAACTAACCCTCTCTGGAGACACTATAGATCCTAACTAACCCTCTCTGGAGGACACTGTAGATCCTGAACTAACCCTCTCTGGAGACACTATAGATCCTAACTAACCCTCTCTGGAGACACTGTAGATCCTGACTCTAACCCTCTCTGGAGACACTATAGATCCTAACTAACCCTCTCTGGAGACACTATAGATCCTAACTAACCCTCTCTGGAGACACTATAGATCCTTAACTAACCCTCTCTGGAGACACTATAGATCCTAACTAACCCTCTCTGGAGACACTAGTAGATCCTAACTAACCCTCTCTGGAGACACTGTAGATCCTAACTAACCCTCTCTGGAGACACTATAGATCCTAACTAACCCCTCTCTGGAGACACTGTAGATCCTAACTAACCCTCTCTGGAGACACTGTAGATCCTAACTAACCCTCTCTGGAGACACTGTAGATCCTGAACTAACCCTCTCTGGAGACACTGTAGATCCTAACTAACCCTCTCTGGAGACACTATAGATCCTAACTAACCCTCTCTGGAGACACTGTAGATCCTAACTAACCCTCTCTGGAGACACTATAGATCCTAATCTAACCCTCTCTGGAGACACTATAGATCCTAACTAACCCTCTCTGGAGACACTGTAGATCCTGACTCTAATCCTCTCTGGAGGACATCTTTAGTTGATCCTAAAAACTAACCCCCTCTTGGAGACACTCATAGTTCCTAACTAACCCTCTCTGGAGACACTAGTAGATCTAACTAACCCTCCTCTGGAGGACACTAGTAGATCCTGACTCTAACCCTCTCTGGAGACACTATAGATCCTAACTAACCCCTCTCTGGAGACACTATAGATCCTAACTAACCCTCTCTGGAGAACACTATAGATCCTAACTAACCCTCTCTGGAGACACTGTAGATCCTAACTAACCCTCTCTGGAGACACTATAGATCCTAACTAACCCTCTCTGAGACACTATTGAATCCTAACTAACCCTCTCTGGAGACACTATAGATCCTAACTAACCCTCTCTGGAGACACTGTAGATCCTAACTAACCCTCTCTGGAGACACTATAGATCCTAACTAACCCTCTCTGGAGACACTATTAGATCCTAACTAACCCCTCTCTGGAGACACTATAGATCCTAACTAACCCCTCTGGAGACACTATAGATCCTAACTAACCCTCTCTGGAGACACTATAGATCCTAACTAACCCTCTCTGGAGACACTATAGATCCTAACTAACCCTCTCTGAGACACTATAGATCCTAACTAACCCTCTCTGGAGACACTATAGATCCTACTCTAACCCTCTCTGGAGACACTATAGATCCTTCACTAACCCTCTCTGGAGACACTGTAGATCCTGACTCTAACCCTCTCTGGAGACACTATAGATCCTAACTAACCCCTCTCTGGAGACACTATAGATCCTAACTAACCCTCTCTGAGACACTATAGATCCTAACTAACCCTCTCTGGAGACACTGTAGATCCCTAACTAACCCTCTCTGGAGACACTATAGATCCTAACTAACCCTCTCTGGAGACACTATAGATCCTAACTAACCCTCTCTGGAGACACTATAGATCCTAACTAACCCATCTCTGGAGACACTATAGATCCTAACTAACCCCCTCTGGGAGACACTAATAGATTCCTACTAACCCTCTCTGGAGACACTGTATAGATCCTAACTAACCCTCTCTGGAGACACTGTAGATCCTGACTCTAACCCTCTGGAGACACTAATAGATCCTAACTAAACCCTCTTGGAGACACTATAGATCCTAACTAACCCTCTCTGGAGACACTGGTAGATCCTGAACTCTAACCCTCTCTGGAGACACACTGTAGATCCTGACTCTAACCCTCTCTGGAGACACTATAAGATCCTAACTAACCCTCTCCCTGGAGACACTATAGATCCTAACTAACCCTCTCTGGAGACACTGATAGATCCTAACTCTAACCCTCTCTGGAGACACTATAGATCCTGGAACTCTAACCCTCTCTGGAGACACTAATAAGATCCTAACTAACCCTCTCTGGAGACACTATAGATCCTAACTAACCCTCTCTGGAGACACTGTAGATCCTAACTAACCCTCTCTGGAGACACTGTAGATCCTAACTAACCCTCTCTGGAGACACTAAAGATCCTGACTCTAACCCTCTCTGGAGACACTTAGATCCTGACTAACCCTCTCTCTGGAGACACGATCTGACTAACCCTTTGGGACACTTAGATCCTAACTAACCCCTCTGGAGACACTGTAGATCCTACTAACCCTCTCTGGAGACACTGTAGATCCTAACTAACCCCTCTCGGAGACACTGTAGATCCTAACTAACCCTCTCTGGAGACACTATAGATCCTACTAACCCTCTCTGGAGACACTATAGATCCTAACTAACCCTCTCTGGAGACACTGTAGATCCTAACTAACCCCTTGGAGACACTATCTAACTAACCTTCTGGACACTGTAGATCCTGATCTAACCCTCTCTGGAGACACTATAGATCCTACTCTAACCCTCTCTGGAGACACTATAGATCCTAACTAACCCTCTCTGGTAGACACTGTAGATATGACCTAACACCCTCTCTGGAGACACTATAGATCTTAACCCTAGACTAACCCTCTCTGGAGACACTATAGATCCTAACTAACCCTCTCTGGAGACACTGTAGATCCTAACTAACCCTCTCTGGAGACACCTATAGATCCTAACTAACCCCCTCTGGAGACACTATAGATCCTGATCTAACCCTCTCTGGAGGACACTATAGATCCTAACTAACCCTCTCTGGAGACACTATAGATCCCTAACTAACCCCCCTCTCTGGAGACACTGTAGATCCTAACTAACCCTCTCTGGAGACACTATAGATCCTAACTAACACCCTCTGGAGACACTATAGATCCTAACCTAAACCCTCTCTGGAGACACTATAGATCCTAACTAACCCTCTCTGGAGACACTATAGATCCTAACTAACCCTCTCTGGAGACACTGTAGACCTGACTTAACCCTCTCTGGAGACACTATAGATCCTAACTAAACCCTCTATGGAGACACTGTAGATCCTAACTAACCCTCTCTGGAGACACTGTAGATCCTAACTAACCCCCCCTCTCTGGAGACACTATAGATCCTGAACTAACCCTCTCTGGAGACACTATAGATCCTAACTAACCCTCTCTGGAGACACTGTAGATCCTACTCTAACCCTCTCTGGAGACACTATAGATCCTAACTAACCCCTCTCTGGAGACACTATAGATCCTAACTAACCCTCTCTGGAGACACTATAGATCCTGAACTAACCCTCCTCTGGAGACACTATAGATCCTAACTAACCCTCTCTGGAGACACTGTAGATCCTAACTAACCCTCTCTGGAGACACTATAGATCCTAACTAACCCTCTCTGGAGACACTGTAGATCCTACTAACCCTCTCTGGAGACACTATAGATCCTAACTAACCCTCTCTGGAGACACTATAGATCCTAACTAACCCTCTCTGGAGACACTATAGATCCTAACTAACCCTCTCTGGAGACACTGTAGATCCTAACTAACCCTCCTCTGGAGACACTATAGATCCTAACTAACCCCTCTCTGGAGACACTATAGATCCTAACTAACCCTCTCTGGAGACACTATAGATCCTAACTAACCCCCTCTGGAGACACTATAGATCCTAACTAACCCTCTCTGGAGACACTATAGATCCTGAACTAACCCTCTCTGGAGACACTATAGATCCTAACTAACCCTCTCTGGAGACACTATAGATCCTAACTAACCCTCTCTGGAGACACTATAGATCCTAACTAACCCCCTCTGGAGACACTATAGATCCTAACTAACCCTCTCTGGAGACACTATAGATCCTAACTAACCCTCTCTGGAGACACTATAGATCCTGACTCTAACCCTCTCTGGAGACACTATAGATCCTGACTCTAACCCCCTCTGGAGACACTATAGATCCTAACTAACCCTCTCTGGAGACACTATAGATCCTAACTAACCCTCTCTGGAGACACTATAGATCCTAACTAACCCTCTCTGGAGACACTATAGATCCTAACTAACCCTCTCTGGAGACACTATAGATCCTAACTAACCCTCTCTGGAGACACTATAGATCCTAACTAACCCCTCTCTGGAGACACTATAGATCCTAACTAACCCCTCTGGAGACACTGTAGATCCTAACTAACCCTCTCTGGAGACACTATAGATCCTAACTAACCCTCTCTGAGACACTGTAGATCCTAATCTAACCCTCTCTGGAGACACTATAGATCCTAACTAACCCTCTCTGGAGACACTGTAGATCCTAACTAACCCTCTCTGGAGACACTATAGATCCTAACTAACCCTCTCTGGAGACACTGTAGATCCTGACTCTAACCCTCTCTGGAGACACTATAGATCCTAACTAACCCTCTCTGGAGACACTATAGATCCTAACTAACCCTCTCTGGAGACACTATAGATCCTAACTAACCCTCTCTGGAGACACTATAGATCCTAACTAACCCTCTCTGGAGACACTGTAGATCCTGACTCTAACCCCCTCTGGAGACACTATAGATCCTAACTAACCCTCTCTGGAGACACTAGTAGATCCTAGACTAACCCTCTCTGGAGACACTATAGATCCTAACTAACCCTCTCTGGAGACACTGTAGATCCTAACTAACCCTCTCTGGAGACACTATAGATCCTAACCTAACCCTCTCTGGAGACACTATAGATCCTAACTAACCCTCTCTGGAGACACTATAGATCCTAACTAACCCTCTCTGGAGACACTGTAGATCCTAACTAACCCTCTCTGGAGACACTATAGATCCTAACTAACCCTCTCTGGAGACACTATAGATCCTAACTAACCCTCTCTGGAGACACTATAGATCCTAACTAACCCTCTCTGGAGACACTGTAGATCCTAACTAACCCTCTCTGGAGACACTGTAGATCCTGACTCTAACCCTCTCTGGAGACACTATAGATCCTAACTAACCCTCTCTGGAGACACTATAGATCCTAACTAACCCTCTCTGGAGACACTATAGATCCTAACTAACCCTCTCTGGAGACACTATAGATCCTAACTAACCCTCTCTGGAGACACTGTAGATCCTAACTAACCCCCTCTGGAGACACTATAGATCCTAACTAACCCTCTCTGGAGACACTATAGATCCTAACTAACCCTCTCTGGAGACACTTAGATCCTAACTAACCCTCTCTGGAGACACTAGTAGATCCTGACTAACCCTCTCTGGAGACACTATAGATCCTAACTAACCCTCTCTGGAGACACTATAGATCCTAACTAACCCTCTCTGGAGACACTATAGATCCTAACTAACCCTCTCTGGAGACACTGTAGATCCTGACTAACCCTCTCTGGAGACACTATAGATCCTGACTAACCCTCTCTGGAGACACTGTAGATCCTAACTAACCCTCTCTGGAGACACTATAGATCCTAACTAACCCTCTCTGGAGACACTATAGATCCTAACTAACCCTCTCTGGAGACACTATAGATCCTAACTAACCCTCTCTGGAGACACTGTAGATCCTGACTAACCCTCTCTGGAGACACTATAGATCCTAACTAACCCTCTCTGGAGACACTATAGATCCTAACTAACCCTCTCTGGAGACACTATAGATCCTAACTAACCCTCTCTGGAGACACTAGTAGATCCTAACTAACCCTCTCTGGAGACACTAGTAGATCCTAACTAACCCTCTCTGGAGACACTGTAGATCCTAACTAACCCTCTCTGGAGACACTATAGATCCTAACTAACCCTCTCTGGAGACACTGTAGATCCTAACTAACCCTCTCTGGAGACACTGTAGATCCTAACTAACCCTCTCTGGAGACACTATAGATCCTGAACTAACCCTCTCTGGAGACACTATAGATCCTAACTAACCCTCTCTGGAGACACTATAGATCCTAACTAACCCTCTCTGGAGACACTATAGATCCTAACTAACCCTCTCTGGAGACACTATAGATCCTAACTAACCCCTCTCTGGAGACACTAGTAGATCCTAACTAACCCTCTCTGGAGACACTAGTAGATCCTAACTAACCCTCTCTGGAGACACTATAGATCCTAACTAACCCTCTCTGGAGGACACTGTAGATCCTAACTAACCCTCTCTGGAGACACTATAGATCCTAACTAACCCTCTCTGGAGACACTATAGATCCTAACTAACCCTCTCTGGAGACACTATAGATCCTAACTAACCCTCTCTGGAGACACTATAGATCCTAACTAACCCTCTCTGGAGACACTATAGATCCTAACTAACCCTCTCTGGAGACACTATAGATCCTAACTAACCCTCTCTGGAGACACTGTAGACTACCCTCTCTGAGACACTAGATCTAACTAACCCTCTCTGGAGACACTATAGATCCTAACTAACCCCTCTCTGGAGACACTATAGATCCTAACTAACCCTCTCTGGAGACACTATAGATCCTAACTAACCCTCTCTGGAGACACTATAGATCCTGACACTAACCCTCTCTGGAGACACTATAGATCCTGAACTAACCCCTCTCTGGAGACACTATAGATCCTAACTAACCCTCTCTGGAGACACTATAGATCCTAACTAACCCTCTCTGGAGACACTGTAGATCCTAACTAACCCTCTCTGGAGACACTGTAGATCCTGACTCTAACCCTCTCTGGAGACACTGTAGATCCTAACTAACCCTCTCTGGAGACACTATAGATCCTAACTAACCCTCTCTGGAGACACTAGTAGATCCTAACTAACCCTCTCTGTAGACACTATAGATCCTAACTAACCCTCTCTGGAGACACTATAGATCCTAACTAACCCTCTCTGGAGACACTATAGATCCTAACTAACCCTCTCTGGAGACACTGTAGATCCTAACTAACCCTCTCTGGAGACACTGATAGATCCTAACTAACCCTCTCTGGAGACACTATAGATCCTAACTAACCCTCTCTGGAGACACTATAGATCCTAACTAACCCTCTCTGGAGACACTATAGATCCTAACTAACCCTCTCTGGAGACACTGTAGATCCTAACTAACCCTCTCTGGAGACACTAGTAGATCCTGAACTAACCCTCTCTGGAGACACTATAGATCCTAACTAACCCTCTCTGGAGACACTATAGATCCTAACTAACCCTCTCTGGAGACACTATAGATCCTAACTAACCCTCTCTGGAGACACTGTAGATCCTAACTAACCCTCTCTGGAGACACTATAGATCCTAACTAACCCTCTCTGGAGACACTATAGATCCTAACTAACCCTCTCTGGAGACACTATAGATCCTAACTAACCCTCTCTGGAGACACTATAGATCCTAACTAACCCTCTCTGGAGACACTGTAGATCCTAACTAACCCTCTCTGGAGACACTATAGATCCTAACTAACCCTCTCTGGAGACACTATAGATCCTAACTAACCCTCTCTGGAGACACTATAGATCCTAACTAACCCTCTCTGGAGACACTATAGATCCTAACTAACCCCTCTCTGGAGACACTATAGATCCTAACTAACCCTCTCTGGAGACACTATAGATCCTAACTAACCCTCTCTGGAGACACTATAGATCCTAACTAACCCTCTCTGGAGACCACTATAGATCCTAACTAACCCTCTCTGGAGACACTGTAGATCCTAACTCAACCCTCTCTGGAGACACTGTAGATCCTGACTCTAACCCTCTCTGGAGACACTATAGATCCTAACTAACCCTCTCTGGAGACACTGTAGATCCTAACTTACCCTCTCTGGAGACACTATAGATCCTAACTAACCCTCTCTGGAGACACTGTAGGATCCTAACTAACCCTCTCTGGAGACACTATAGATCCTAACTAACCCTCTCTGGAGACACTGTAGATCCTAGACTAACCCTCTCTGGAGACACTATAGATCCAAACTAACCCTCTTGGAGACACTGTAGATCCTGACTAACCCCATCTGGAGACACTATAGATCCTAACTAACCTCTCTGGAGACACTATAGATCCTAACTAACCCTCTCTGGAGACACTATAGATCCTAACTAACCCTCTCTGGAGACACTGTAGATCCTAACTAACCCTCTCTGGAGACACTGTAGATCTAACTAACCCTCTCTGGAGACACTGTAGATCCTGACTCTAACCCTCTCTGGAGACACTGTAGATCCTAACTAAACCCTCTCTGGAGACACTGTATATCCTAACTAAACCCTCTCTGGAGACACTATAGATCCTGACTAACCCTCTCTGGAGACACTATAGATCCTAACTAACCCTCTCTGGAGACACTGTAGATCCTGACTCTAACCCTCTCTGGAGACACTATTGATCCTAACTAACCCCCTCTGGAGACACTATAGATCCTAACTAACCCTCTCTGGAGACACTATAGATCCTAACTAACCCTCTCTGGAGACACTGTAGATCCTAACTAACCCTCTCTGGAGACACTATAGATCCTAACTAACCCTACTCTGGAGGACACTATAGATCCTGACCTCTAACCCTCTCTGGAGACACTATAGATCCTAACTAACCCTCTCTGGAGACACTATAGATCCTGACTCTAACCCTCTTTGGAGACACTATAGATCCTGACTCTAACCCTCTCTGGAGACACTATAGATCCTAACTAACCCTCTCTGGAGAGGAGAGATCTGCAACACTGTATAACTCTACTCCCTCTGAATAACACTGTATAACTCTACTCCCCCTGAATAACACTGTATAACTCTACTCTCCCTGAATAACACTGTATAACTCTACTCCCCCTGAATAACACTGTATAACTCTACTCCCCCTGAATAACACTGTATAACTCTACTCCCCCTGAATAACACTGTATAACTCTACTCCCCCTGAATAACACTGTATAACTCTACTCCCTCTGAATAACACTGTATAACTCTACTCCCCCTGAATAACACTGTATAACTCTACTCCCTCTGAATAACACTGTATAACTCTACTCCCCCTGAATAACACTGTATAACTCTACTCCCCCTGAATAACACTGTATAACTCTACTCCCCCTGAATAACACTGTATAACTCTACTCCCCCTGAATAACACTGTATAACTCTACTCCCCCTGAATAACACTGTATAACTCTACTCCCCCTGAATAACACTGTATAACTCTACTCCCCCTGAATAACACTGTATAACTCTACTCCCCCTGAATAACACTGTATAACTCTACTCCCCCTGAATAACACTGTATAACTCTACTCCCCCTGAATAACACTGTATAACTCTACTCCCCCTGAATAACACTGTATAACTCTACTCCCTCTGAATAACACTGTATAACTCTACTCCCCCTGAATAACACTGTATAACTCTACTCCCCCTGAATAACACTGTATAACTCTACTCCCTCTGAATAACACTGTATAACTCTACTCCCCCTGAATAACACTGTATAACTCTACTCCCCCTGAATAACACTGTATAACTCTACTCCCCCTGAATAACACTGTATAACTCTACTCCCCCTGAATAACACTGTATAACTCTACTCCCTCTGAATAACACTGTATAACTCTACTCCCCCTGAATAACACTGTATAACTCTACTCCCCCTGAATAACACTGTATAACTCTACTCCCCCTGAATAACACTGTATAACTCTACTCCCCCTGAATAACACTGTATAACTCTACTCCCCCTGAATAACACTGTATAACTCTACTCCCCCTGAATAACACTGTATAACTCTACTCCCTCTGAATAACACTGTATAACTCTACTCCCCCTGAATAACACTGTATAACTCTACTCCCCCTGAATAACACTGTATAACTCTACTCCCTCTGAATAACACTGTATAACTCTACTCCCCCTGAATAACACTGTATAACTCTACTCCCCCTGAATAACACTGTATAACTCTACTCCCTCTGAATAACACTGTATAACTCTACTCCCCCTGAATAACACTGTATAACTCTACTCCCCCTGAATAACACTGTATAACTCTACTCCCTCTGAATAACACTGTATAACTCTACTCCCCCTGAATAACACTGTATAACTCTACTCCCCCTGAATAACACTGTATAACTCTACTCCCCCTGAATAACACTGTATAACTCTACTCCCCCTGAATAACACTGTATAACTCTACTCCCCCTGAATAACACTGTATAACTCTACTCCCCCTGAATAACACTGTATAACTCTACTCCCCCTGAATAACACTGTATAACTCTACTCCCCCTGAATAACACTGTATAACTCTACTCCCCCTGAATAACACTGTATAACTCTACTCCCCCTGAATAACACTGTATAACTCTACTCCCCCTGAATAACACTGTATAACTCTACTCCCCCTGAATAACACTGTATAACTCTACTCCCCCTGAATAACACTGTATAACTCTACTCCCTCTGAATAACACTGTATAACTCTACTCCCCCTGAATAACACCTCTGTGTCCCAAATTGCACCCTACATCATTTATAGTGCACTACTTGTGACCAGAGGCCTATGCACTATTTATGGAATACGGTGCCTTTTGCGATGCACAGTATATCTCCCCTGACTTGTAGTCCTGTGTAGCTCAGTTGGTAGGGCATGGCGCTTGCAACGCCAGGGTTGTGGGTTCGATTCCCACGGGGGGCCAGTATGATTTATTATTATTTTGTTATGTATGCACTCACTAACTGTAAGTCGCTCTGGATACAGTGGGGAAAAAAAGTATTTAGTCAGCCACCAATTGTGCATGTTCTCCCACTTAAAAAGATGAGAGAGGGCTGTAATTTTCATCATAGGTACACGTCAACTATGACAGACAAATTTAGGAAAAGAAATCCAGAAAGTCACATTGTAGGATTTTTTATGAATTTATTTGCAAATGATGGTGGAAAATAAGTATTTGGTCACCTACAAACAAGCAAGATTTCTGGCTCTCACAGACCTGTAACTTCTTATTTAAGAGGCTCCTCTGTCCTCCACTCGTTACCTGTATTAATGGCACCTGTTTGAACTTGTTATCAGTATAAAATACACCTGTCCACAACCTCAAACAGTCACACTCCAAACTCCACTATGTCCAAGACCAAAGAGCTGTCAAAGGACACCAGAAACGAAATTGTAGACCTGCACCAGGCTGGGAAGACTGAATCTGCAATAGGTAAGCAGCTTGGTTTGAAGAAATCAACTGTGGGAGCAATTATTAGGAAATGGAAGACATACAAGACCACTGATAATCTCCCTCGATCTGGGGCTCCACGCAAGATCTCACCCTGTGGGGTCAAAATTATCACAGTGGTGAGCAAAAATCCCAGAACCACACGGGGGGACCTAGTGATTGACCTGCAGAGAGCTGGGACCAAAGTAACAAAGGCTACCATCAGTAACACACTACACCGCCAGGGACTGAAATCCTTCAATGCCAGACGTGTCCCCCAGTACATGTCCAGGCCCGTCTGAAGTTTGCTAGAGTGCATTTGGATGATCCAGAAGAGGATTGGGAGAATGTCATATGCTCAGATGAAACCAAAATGTAACTTTTTGGTAAAAACTCAACTCGTTGTGTTTGGAGGACAAAGAATGCTGAGTTGCATTCAAAGAACACCATACCTACTGTGAAGCATGGGGGTGGAAACATCATGCTTTGGGGCTGTTTTTCTGCAAAGGGACCAGGACGACTGATCCGTGTAAAGGAAAGAATGAATGGGGCCATGTATCGTGAGATTTTGAGTGAAAACCTCCTTCCATCAGCAAGGGCATTGAAGATGAAACATTGCTGGGTCTTTCAGCATGACAATGATCCCAAACACACCGCCCGGGCAACGAAGGAGTGGCTTCGTAAGAAGCATTTCAAGGTCCTGGAGTGGCCTTGCCAGTCTCCAGATCTCAACCCCATAGAAAATCTTTGAAGGTAGTTGAAAGTCTGTGTTGCCCAGCGACAGCCCCAAAACATCACTGCTCTAGAGGAGATCTGCATGGAGGAATGGGCCAAAATACCAGCAACAGTGTGTGAAAACCTTGTGAAGACTTACAGAAAACGTTTGACCTGTGTCATTGCCAACAAAGGGTATATAACAAAGTATTGAGAAACTTTTGTTATTGACCAAATACTTATTTTCCACCATAATTTGCAAATAAATTCATAAAAAATCCTACAATGTGATTTTCTGGATTTTTTTTTCTCATTTTGTCTGTCATAGTTGACGTGTACCTATGATGAAATTTACAGGCCTCTCTCATCTTTTTAAGTGGGAGAACTTGCACAATTGGTGGCTGACTAAATACTTTTTTTCCCCACTGTAAGAGCGTCTGCTAAATGACTTCCGTCCATTCAGTTATTAATAGATGTTAATATATGAATAATGTCTTCTCTCTCTCTCTCTCTCTGTCTCTCTGTCTCTCTCTCTCTGTCTCTCTCTCTCTCTCTCTCTCTCTCTCTCTCTCTCTCTCTCTCTCTCTCTCTCTCTCTCTCTCTCCTGTCTCTAGGTTCCATCGGCCGTAGTGTAGCAGTGTAATCGTCTGCAGAAGCTGGGTGGTCCAGTTGTCAGTGAAGACCATGTGACAGTGTTCCCAGGCCCCAGTCTGTCCTGTCTTGATATGTGGGCTAGTTCCCGGATGTTCGACCTACAGATATCTGTCTGTCTTTTTACCATCTTGGAGGCTGTCTGTCTCTCTGTGTGTCACCATGGAGGAGCTGTCTGTCTCTCTGTGTGTCACCATGGAAGAGCTGTCTATAGAGCTGGAGCCCAGGAAAGATGACAGGAATGGAGCCCAGGAAAGATGACAGGAATGGAGCCCAGGAAAGATGACAGGAATGGAGCCCAGGAAAGATGACAGGAATGGAGCCCAGGAAACATCAGACTGATATACTCTTAAAGGAACTATCAAAACGTCTCTGGTCGCTGTCTCCTAGACGTCATCCAATGAGAAAAAGATTAATGAAAAAGATGACAGCACTTGTTAGTTCAGAAGTTGTTTCTCTCGATTCACTCCATACCAGCAGTCTAAAAGAATCAGAAAACTTTATTGCCATGCAACAAATGTTGCTAAGAATTTCTCTTGGTGTTGAAGGTTAAAAAGCATCCTAAGAAGAAGGATGTACAGCCTTGAGACTGCTGCTGTGGAATAAACTGAAATAAATAATGTTGACTGTGAGTGCTGGGGGTCTGGGGGTCTGGTTTCATAGTGGAGTTGGATCTTTGGATCAGCCACAGGAGGAACTATGAGGAGCCTCCAACCTAGCATGGAGGAACCAGCCCGATCGATGCCTTCACCATTCTGTTTCACTTCACGCACCAGGTCTCGCATTCCTCCTCATTGGAACAGTTTGAGCCTATGTCTGTAGCCAGAGGCAGTATTCAAAATGTACTTATCACCTTCAACCAATCAGAAGATGTCAGTCCAATGTTTCTGAGAGGAATCTGATTGGACCAGCCATTTTCAGAATGGTGAAGGCAGCGATCAGGCTGGTTCCTCCATGCTACCTCCTCCAACCTGCTCAGAGGAAACATCACATCTCATTCAGAGGACCATCTGAACATTTTCCTCAACACCTTGTTTCTACATGTTAGAGGACGGAGGAGACACCTTGGAATGCATCCCAAATGGCACCTTATTCCTTATTTTATAACAGACTCTTTGAAAGCTGAAAGCTTCCCTGTTCCTATCCTGAAACGTTAGTAGAAGGGTGCAAAATTCCCGTAACTTTCCCAAAATTCAGAGGTTTTCCAGAAAATCCCGGTTGGACGATTTCAGGATTTCATGCTTAATTTATTCCCTCCTGATACCAGGAATCTCTAACCAGGATTTCTGGAAAACCTGGGGATTTTGGGAAAGTGACAGGATTTTGCGACCCTAAACGCTAGTCTCCCCTCCAGCACCCAGGCATCTCTCTCTATAGGCAGGCAGTGTTATTATTATTAATGTTGTTGGTAAGAGGAAACCATGTCTGTCTAAAGCAGGGGTATCAAACTCATTCCACGGAGGGCCGAGTGTCTGCGGGATCTCATTCCACGGAGGGCCGAGTGTCTGCGGGATCTCATTCCACAGAGGGCCGAGTGTCTGCGGGATCTCATTCCACGGAGGGCCGAGTGTCTACGGGATCTCATTCCACGGAGGGCCGAGTGTCTGCGGGATCTCATTCCACGGAGGCCCTCCGTGGAATGAGTTTGACACGTGTGTCTAAAGCACCTTTGTAAGCACTATTTATCGTCTGCACAATACAAGTTTTGACTTTTTAAGAACTGCTGTTGTTGAAGTGGTCTTTAATAAGGTGGTTGGTTGTAATGTCTTTAATAAGGTGGTTGGTTGGAGGGGTCTTTAATAAGGTGGTTGGTTGTAGTGTCTTTAATAAGGTGGTTGGTTGTAATGTCTTTAATAAGGTGGTTGGTTGGAGGGGTCTTTAATAAGGTGGTTGGTTGGAGGGGTCTTTAATAAGGTGGTTGGTTGGAGGGGTCTTTAATAAGGTGGTTGGTTGTAGTGTCTTTAATAAGGTGGTTGGTTGTAATGTCTTTAATAAGGTGGTTGGTTGGAGGGGTCTTTAATAAGGTGGTTGGTTGGAGGGGTCTTTAATAAGGTGGTTGGTTGGAGGGGTCTTTAATAAGGTGGTTGGTTGTAGTGTCTTTAATAAGGTGGTTGGTTGGAGGGGTCTTTAATAAGGTGGTTGGTTGGAGGGGTCTTTAATAAGGTGGTTGGTTGGAGGGGTCTTTAATAAGGTGGTTGGTTGGAGGGGTCTTTAATAAGGTGGTTGGTTGGAGGGGTCTTTAATAAGGTGGTTGGTTGGAGGGGTCTTTAATAAGGTGGTTGGTTGGAGGGGTCTTTAATAAGGTGGTTGGGTGGAGGGGTCTTTAATAAGGTGGTTGGTTGGAGGGGTCTTTAATAAGGTGGTTGGTTGTAGTGTCTTTAATACGGTGGTTGGTTGTAATGTCTTTAATAAGGTGGTTGGTTGGAGGGGTCTTTAATAAGGTGGTTGGTTGTAGTGTCTTTAATAAGGTGGTTGGTTGTAATGTCTTTAATAAGGTGGTTGGTTGGAGGGGTCTTTAATAAGGTGGTTGGTTGGAGGGGTCTTTAATAAGGTGGTTGGTTGGAGGGGTCTTTAATAAGGTGGTTGGTTGGAGGGGTCTTTAATAAGGTGGTTGGTTGGAGGGGTCTTTAATAAGGTGGTTGGTTGGAGAGGTCTTTAATAAGGTGGTTGGTTGGAGGGGTCTTTAATAAGGTGGTTGGTTGGAGGGGTCTTTAATAAGGTGGTTGGTTGGAGGGGTCTTTAATAAGGTGGTTGGTTGGAGGGGTCTTTAATAAGGTGGTTGGTTGGAGGGGTCTTTAAAAAGGTGGTTGGTTGGAGGGGTCTTTAATAAGGTGGTTGGTTGGAGGGGTCTTTAATAAGGTGGTTGGTTGGAGGGGTCTTTAATAAGGTGGTTGGTTGTAGTGTCTTTAAGGTGGTTGGTTGTAATGTCTTTAATAAGGTGGTTGGTTGGAGGGGTCTTTAATAAGGTGGTTGGTTGGAGGGGTCTTTAATAAGGTGGTTGGTTGGAGGGGTCTTTAATAAGGTGGTTGGTTGGAGGGGTCTTTAATAAGGTGGTTGGTTGGAGGGGTCTTTAATAAGGTGGTTGGTTGGAGAGGTCTTTAATAAGGTGGTTGGTTGGAGGGGTCTTTAATAAGGTGGTTGGTTGGAGGGGTCTTTAATAAGGTGGTTGGTTGGAGGGGTCTTTAATAAGGTGGTTGGTTGGAGGGGTCTTTAATAAGGTGGTTGGTTGGAGGGGTCTTTAAAAAGGTGGTTGGTTGGAGGGGTCTTTAATAAGGTGGTTGGTTGGAGGGGTCTTTAATAAGGTGGTTGGTTGGAGGGGTCTTTAAGTTGGTTGGTTGGAAGGGTCTTTAATAAGGTGGTTGGTTGGAGGGGTCTTTAATAAGGTGGTTGGTTGGAGGGGTCTTTAATAAGGTGGTTGGTTGGAGGGGTCTTTAATAAGGTGGTTGGTTTGAGGGGTCTTTAATAAGGTGGTTGGTTGGAGAGGTCTTTAATAAGGTGGATTGTTGGAGGGGTCTTTAATAAGGTGGTTGGTTGGAGGGGTCTTTAATAAGGTGGTTGGTTGGAGGGGTCTTTAATAAGGTGGTTGGTTGGAGGGGTCTTTAATAAGGTGGTTGGTTGGAGGGGTCTTTAATAAGGTGGTTGGTTGGAGGGGTCTTTAATAAGGTGATTGGTTGGAGGGGTCTTTAATAAGGTGGTTGGTTGGAGAGGTCTTTAATAAGGTGGTTGGTTGGAGAGGTCTTTAATAAGGTGGTTGGTTGGTGGGATCTTTAATAAGGTGGTTGGTTGGAGGGGTCTTTAATAAGGTGGTTGGTTGAAGGGGTCTTTAATAAGGTGGTTGGTTGGAGGGGTCTTTAATAAGGTGGTTGGTTTGAGAGGTCTTTAATAAGGTGGTTGGTTGGAGAGGTCTTTAATAAGGTGGTTGGTTGGAGGGGTCTTTAATAAGGTGGTTGGTTGGAGGGGTCTTTAATACGGTGGTTGGTTGGAGGGGTCTTTAATAAGGTGGTTGGTTTGAGAGGTCTTTAATAAGGTGGTTGGTTGGATAGGTCTTTAATAAGGTGGTTGGTTGGATAGGTCTTTAATAAGGTGGTTGGTTGGAGGGGTCTTTAATAAGGTGGTTGGTTGGAGGGGTCTTTAATAATGTGGTTGGTTGGAGGGGTCTTTAATAAGGTGGTTGGTTGGAGGGGTCTTTAATAAGATGGTTGGTTGGAGGGGTCTTTAATAAGGTGGTTGGTTGGAGGGGTCTTTAATAAGGTGGTTGGTTGGAGAGGTCTTTAATAAGGTGGTTGGTTGGAGGGGTCTTTAATAAGGTGGTTGGTTGGAGAGGTCTTTAATAAGGTGGTTGGTTGGAGGGGTCTTTAATAAGGTGGTTGGTTGGAGGGGTCTTTAATAAGGTGGTTGGTTGGAGGGGTCTTTTATAAGGTGGATGGTTTGAGAGGTCTTTAATAAGGTGGTTGGTTGGAGAGGTCTTTAATAAGGTGGTTGGTTGGAGGGGTCTTTAATAAGATAGTTGGTTGGAGGGGTCTTTAATAAGGTGGTTGGTTGGAGGGGTCTTTAATAAGGTGGTTGGTTGGAGGGGTCTTTAATAAGGTGGTTGGTTTGAGAGGTCTTTAATAAGGTGGTTGGTTGGAGGGGTCTTTAATAAGGTGGTTGGTTTGAGAGGTCTTTAATAAGGTGGTTGGTTTGAGAGGTCTTTAATAAGGTGGTTGGTTGGAGGAGTCTTTAATAAGGTGGTTGGTTGGAGGGGTCTTTAATAAGGTGGTTGGTTGGAGGGGTCTTTGATAAGGTGGTTGGTTGGAGGGGTCTTTAATAAGGTGGTTGGTTGGAGGGGTCTTTAATAAGGTGGTTGGTTGGAGGGGTCTTTAATAAGGTGGTTGGTTGGAGAGGTCTTTAATAAGGTGGTTGGTTGGAGGGGTCTTTAATAAGGTGGTTGGTTGGAGGGGTCTTTAATAAGGTGGTTGGTTTGAGAGGTCTTTAATAAGGTGGTTGGTTGGAGAGGTCTTTAATAAGGTGGTTGGTTGGAGGGGTCTTTAATAAGGTGGTTGGTTGGAGGGGTCTTTAATAAGGTGGTTGGTTGGAGAGGTCTTTAATAAGGTGGTTGGTTGGAGGGGTCTTTAATAAGGTGGTTGGTTTGAGAGGTCTTTAATAAGGTGGTTGGTTGGAGGGGTCTTTAATAAGGTGGTTGGTTGGAGGGGTCTTTAATAAGGTGGTTGGTTGGAGGGGTCTTTAATAAGGTGGTTGGTTGGAGGGGTCTTTAATAAGGTGGTTGGTTGGAGGGGTCTTTAATAAGGTGGTTGGTTGTAGTGTCTTTAATAAGGTGGTTGGTTGTAATGTCTTTAATAAGGTGGTTGGTTGGAGGGGTCTTTAAGGTGGTTGGTTGTAGTGTCTTTAATAAGGTGGTTGGTTGTAATGTCTTTAATAAGGTGGTTGGTTGGAGGCGTCTTTAATAAGGTGGTTGGTTGGAGGGGTCTTTAATAAGGTGGTTGGTTGGAGGGGTCTTTAATAAGGTGGTTTTTTGTAGTGTCTTTAAGGTGGTTGGTTGGAGGGGTCTTTAATAAGGTGGTTGGTTGGAGGGGTCTTTAATAAGGTGGTTGGTTGGAGGGGTCTCTAATAAGGTGGTTGGTTTGAGGGGTCTTTAATAAGGTGGTTGGTTGGAGGGGTCTTTAATAAGGTGGTTGGTTGGAGGTGTCTTTAATAAGGTGTTTTTTTGTAGTGTCTTTAATAAGGTGGTTGATTGTAATGTCTTTAATAAGGTGGTTGGTTGGAGGGGTCTTTAATAATGTGGTTGGTTGGAGGGGTCTTTAATAAGGTGGATGGTTTGAGAGGTCTTTAATAAGGTGGTTGGTTGGAGAGGTCTTTAATAAGGTGGTTGGTTGGAGGGGTCTTTAATAAGATAGTTGGTTGGAGGGGTCTTTAATAAGGTGGTTGGTTGGAGGGGTCTTTAATAAGGTGGTTGGTTGGAGGGGTCTTTAATAAGGTGGTTGGTTTGAGAGGTCTTTAATAAGGTGGTTGGTTGGAGGGGTCTTTAATAAGGTGGTTGGTTGGAGGGGTCTTTAATAAGGTGGTTGGTTGGAGGGGTCTTTAATAAGGTGGTTGGTTGGAGGGGTCTTTAATAAGGTGGTATGTTGGAGTTGTCTTTAATAAGGTGGTTGGTTGGAGGGGTCTTTAATAAGGTGGTTGGTTGGAGGGGTCTTTAATAAGGTGGTTGGTTGGAGGGGTCTTTAATAAGGTGGTTGGTTGGAGGGGTCTTTAATAAGGTGGTTGGTTGGAGGGGTCTTTAATAAGGTGGTTGGTTGGAGGGGTCTTTAATAAGGTTGTTGGTTTGTGTCCCTTATTACAGTCTCAGTGCAGTTTACTCTCAAACCCAGTGCTTGAATTGGGCCGGAACACACCGGTACAGAGTACTTCAGATTTTCTACTGTCTATGATCAGGAAGAGACGGAGCTGCTCTTCCTCCCGGGGAAGGACTGCCCGTTCCATGATCTCGCCATCACGGTTGACAACTCCGCTGTGTCCTCCTCCCAGAGTGCGAAGAGCCTAGGCGTGACCCTGGACAACACCCTGTCGTTCTCCGCCAACATCAAGGCGGTGACCCGCTCCTGCAGGTTCATGCTCTACAACATTCGGAGAGTGCGACCCTGCCTTACACAGGAAGCGGCGCAGGTCCTGGTCCAGGCACTTGTCATCTCCCGTCTGGACTACTGCAACTCGCTGTTGGCTGGGCTCCCTGCCTGTGCCATTAAACCCCTACAACTCATCCAGAATGCCGCAGCCCGTCTGGTGTTCAACCTTCCCAAGTTCTCTCACGTCACCCCCCTCCTCCGCACACTCCACTGGCTTCCAGTTGAAGCTCGCATCCGCTACAAGACCATGGTGCTTGCCTATGGAGCAGTGAGGGGAACGGCACCTCTGTACCTTCAGGCTCTGATCAGTCCCTACACCCAAACGAGGACATTGCGTTCATCCACCTCTGGCCTGCTGGCTCCCCTTCCTCTGCGGAAGCATAGCTCCCGCTCAGCCCAGTCAAAACTGTTCGCTGCTCTGGCACCCCAATGGTGGAACAAGCTCCCTCACGACGCCAGGACAGCGGAGTCACTCACCACCTTCCGGAGTCATTTGAAACCCCACCTCTTTAAGGAATACCTGGGATAGGATAAAGTGTTCCTTCTAACCCCCCCCCCCCCCCCCCCCCCCAGATTGTAAAGTGGTTGTCCCACTGGCTATAGGGTGAACGCACCAATTTGTGAGTCGCTCTGGCTAAGAGCGTCTGCTAAATGACGTTAATGTGCCCTTGAGCAAGGCACTTAACCCTAATTGCTCCTGTAAGTCGCTCTGGTTAAGAGCGTCTGCTAAATGACTAAAATGTAAATGTAAATGTAATCAAATAAAGGCCTAGTTCCGGTACCTAAATATAAACAGTACCAGTACTGGAACCTATTTCATTCCATGGTTTGTTATTCATTATGTTTCAACAGAATGTCAGACCAATCACCTGTGTACTGTACAGCAGCTTCCTGTTTACCAACACTCACCCAGACCCCTCACTGCTCACAGTAATGACCTGTCCAGCTAGGGCTGGACCAGAGAGGTGAGTGGGATGGAGGGAAGTCCTGTGTCCGATAGCTTCCTGTTTACCAACACTCACCCAGACCCCTCACTGCTCACAGTAATGACCTGTCCAGCTAGGCCTGGACCAGAGAGGTGAGTGGGATGGAGGGAAGTCCTGTGTCCGATAGCTTCCTGTTTACCAACACTCACCCAGACCCCTCACTGCTCACAGTAATGACCTGTCCAGCTAGGCCTGGACCAGAGAGGTGAGTGGGATGGAGGGAAGTCCTGTGTCCGATAGCTTCCTGTTTACCAACACTCACCCAGACCCCTCACTGCTCACAGTAATGACCACCTCACCAGCTATATATGGAGCAGCTTGGACCGGGGAGGGGAGTTGGAAGGAGGGAAGGGCTCTCTTATGTGTCCAACACAAACCAAGAACCCTCATTGCTTACAGTGATGACAGTTAAATATGACTGGGAGTTGAGTGGGAGGGAGGGAAGGGAGGGAAAAACAGATGGAATCAATCAAATGTATTTATTTATAAAGGCCTTTTTACATCAGCACAAAGTCTTGATACAGAAACCCAGCCTAAAACCCCACAGATTTTGTTTTATTGTTTTATTTATTCATAAACACAATAAAATACACATTATTATACACAACAATACACAAAAAGCAAAACATAATCATAGAAACAGACACATTCTTCAGTAAAAAGGTCCCCTAACAACCATCTGAAATGCCCTAGAGGCAACAGCTCCTCCAATTTTAAAGTGATTTGTGGATCATTCCACACGCAAGACGCAAGGAAACCAAAGGCTGGTCTACTGTACGTAACTCTCTAGACACCGTCTCCAGAGTTAACCGACCCTGGGAACACTAAAGGAGTCTCCAGAGTTAACCAACCCTGGGAACACTAAAGGAGTCTCCAGAGTTAACCAACCCTGGGAACACTAAAGGAGTCTCTAGAGTTAACCAACCCTGGGAACACTAAAGGAGTCTCTAGAGTTAACCAACCCTGGGAACACTAAAGGAGTCTCCAGAGTTATCCAACCCTGGGAACACTAAAGGAGTCTCCAGAGTTAACCAACCCTGGGAACACTAAAGGAGTCTCCAGAGTTATCCGACCCTGGGAACACTAAAGGAGTCTCCAGAGTTAACCAACCCTGGGAACACTAAAGGAGTCTCCAGAGTTTTCCGACCCTGGGAACACTAAAGGAGTCTCTAGAGTTAACCAACCCTGGGAACACTAAAGGAGTCTCCAGAGTTAACCAACCCTGGGAACACTAAAGGAGTCTCCAGAGTTAACCAACCCTGGGAACACTAAAGGAGTCTCCAGAGTTAACCAACCCTGGGAACACTAAAGGAGTCTCCAGAGTTAACCAACCCTGGGAACACTAAAGGAGTCTCCAGAGTTAACCAACCGTGGGAACACTAAAAGAGTCTCCAGAGTTATCCGACCCTGGGAACACTAAAGGAGTCTCCAGAGTTAACCAACCCTGTGAACACTAAAGGAGTCTCCAGAGTTAACCAACCCTGGGAACACTAAAGGAGTCTCCAGAGTTAACCAACCCTGGGAACACTAAAGGAGTCTCCAGAGTTAACCGACCCTGGAAACTCTAAAGGAGTGAGAGAGACTAGAGAGAGACAAGATCTGTTTATGTAAATAAAGCCCATTTTTAAATCTTAGCTTCTTAACAAGCTAATTCGTATGCTTTTTAAACATTAAATCATTGTCAATCTAAATATCAAGGTATTTGTATGCAGTGACTCATTCGATTATAGAACCATCTGATGAGTGAAGATGTAATCCATCTGAGACAATCTGACCAGAACTTGAAAACAACATGCATTTAGTTTTAACCGTATTAAGTACCAGTTTTAAAGCATTAAGGGCTTCCTGCACAACTGCAAAATGGGACTGTAGCCTTGTCACAGCCAGGTCAGCAGTCGGGGCAATTGCGTACATAATAGTATCATCTGCATATACAGTGCCCTCCACTATTATTGGCACCCCTGTTTAAGATGTGGTCGAGGACTTCCAAAAATTCTCCTTTTTTTTTAAACAACATAGAACCCTAATGCAAAAAAATAGAAAAATCTTACCTTTTATTTAAGTACATTACTTTGGTGGTAAAAAAAAAAAATCACACATTTAGAAAAAAATAAACTTGAAATCATGTGTCGCACAATTATTGGCACCCCTAACAATTCAGCTGAAATTTTTAATTGATTTTTAAAAAAATATATTTTTTTCTGTAGTTGCTAAAGTTGGTCAGGGTATCTAGGAACTTTTAATTAGTAATTCATGACTTCCTGTTTCCCTGGGGTATAAATATGACGTGACACAGAGGCCTAATTCTCTTACCCATTTGTCAACATGGCAAAGACAAGAGAACACACCATTCAAGTAAGGCAGATTTGTGTCGACCTTCATAAGTCAGGCAATGGCTACAAGAAAATAGCCACTCGCCTTAACTTGCCCGTATCTACAGTCAGAGGAATCATTAAGAAGTTTAAAACAACTGGAACAGTGACAAACAAGGCTGGAAGAGATCCCAAGTTTATCTTGCCACAACGCACAGTGAGGAGGATGGTAAGAGAAGTAAAAAGTCCTAAGCTCACTGTCACAGAATTGCATCAAAGAGTGGCATCTTGGGGTCACAAAGTCTCCAAAACAACCATCAGACTGTTTGGGAGGCATGCAAGGAAAAAGCCTTTTCTCACTAACACTCACAAACGTAAACGTCTGGAGTTTGCTAAGCGGCACTGGGACTTCAACTGGGATCGTGTGCTTTGGTCAGATGAGACTAAGATTAAGCTTTTTGGCAACAAACACTCTAAGTGGGTCTGGCGTAAAACAAAAGATGAGTATGCCAAAAAGCACCTCATGCCCACCGTGAAGTATGGTGGAGGATCTGTGATGCTGTGGGCCTGTTTCTCTTCCAAAGGCCCTGGGAACCTTGTTAGGGTGCATGGCATTATGAACGCTTTGAACTACCAGGACATTTTAAATAAAAACCTGATGGCCTCTGCCAGAAAGCTGAAGATGGGTTGTCATTGGGTCTTTCAGCAGGATAATGATCCAAAACATGTGGCAAAATCTACACAAAAATGGTTCAGCAGTCACAAACTCAAGGTCCTCCCATGGCCATCTCAGTCCCCAGACCTCAACCCAATCGAAAACCTGTGGGGTGAGCTAAAGAGGAGAGTGCATAAGAGAGGACCCAGGACACTGGATGATCTAGAAAGATTGTGCAAAGAAGAATGGTCAAAGATCCCTCTCTCTGTGTTCTCCAATCTTGTGAAATGTTATAGGAGGAGATTAAGTGCTGTCTTGTTGGCAAAAGGGGGTTGTACAAAGTATTAACATCAGGGGTGCCAATAATTGTGGGACACATGATTTCAAGTTTTTCTTTTTCTAGATGTGTGATTTTTTTTTTTTACACCAAAGTAATGTACTTAAATAAAAGGTTGGATTTTTCTCTTTTTTTGCATTTGGGTTCTATGTTGTTTTTAAAAAAAGGAGCATTTTTGGAAGTCCTCGACCACATCTTAAACAGGGGTGCCAATAATTGTAGAGGGCAATGTAGATGACATTTTAACAGATTGACCAATAGCATTTATAAAAAATAGTGAAAAGAACAGGTCCTAGAATCACCCCCTGCGGAACATCTTTATGTACTTCAAGAAATTCAGACTTAACCCCATCAATCACGATGGCCTGAGTTCTGTCACTAAGATAATCATGAAACCATGAACAGGCGTCAGAGATCAGGTCTATTGATGACAACTTATTAAATAAAATAACATGATCAACAGAATCAAAAGCTTTTGACAGTTCTATAAACAACGCAGCACATTTCATTCTAGCTCCCCGGCACATAGACTATTACAGCATAGATACTGGAGAGGAGACTGCAACGGAGGGGGAGAGGTGGGCGACACTGTGGCATCGTCCAAAGTTACCCCCGCATAGGTCCCGAGACATGTTGGACAAAACCCAATGATGGCGTCTATAGACTTCTCCATGTGAACACTGAAGTCACCAAAAAATGTAATATGCCATGACTACAAGGTCCGATAGGAATTCAGGGAACTCAGTGAGGAACTCTGTATACGGCCCAGGAGGCCTGTAAACAGTAGCTATAAAAAGGGATTGAGTAGGCTGCATAGATTTCATGACTAGAACCTTAAAAGACAAAAACAGTATTTTTGGGACTGTGCAGGGGGGATTAACACTACTACCGGTGCTTACTGACCATGGTATGGTTCCCCATATTGATCACAGATAATAATAATTAATGAGCAGCAGTAAAAATAACAATAGCGAGGCTATATACAGGGGGTACCGGTACCGAGTCAATGTGCAGGGGCACCGGTTAGTCAAGGTAATTGAGGTAATATGTACATGTGGGTAGAGGTAAAGGGGGGGGGGGGGGGGGGGGAATGCAAATAGTCTGGGTAGCCATTTGATTAGATGTTCAGGAGTTTTATGGCTTGGGGGTAGAAGCTGTTAAGAAGCCTTTTGGACCTAGACTTGGCACTCCGGTACCGCTTGCCGTGTGGTAGCAGAGAGAACAGTCTATGACTAGGGTGGCTGGAGTCTTAGACAATTTTGAGGCCTTCCTCTGACACCGCCTGGTATAGAGGTCCTGAATGGCAGGAAGCTTGGCCCCAGTGATGTACTGGGCCGTACACACTACCCTCTGTAATGCCTTACGGTCGGAGGCCAAGCAGTTGCCATACCAGGTGGTGATGCAACCAGTCAGGATGCTCTCGATGGTGCAGCTGTAGAACCTTTTGAGGATCTGAGGAACCATGCCAAATCTTTAGGGGGAATAGGTTTTGTCGTGCACTCTTCACGACTGTCTTGGTGTGCTTGGACCATGTTAGTTTGTTGGAGCTTGAAGCTCTCAACCTGCTCCACTACAGCCCCGTCGATGAGAATGGGGGCGTGCTTGGTCCTCTTCTTTTTCCTGTAATCCACAATCATCTCCTTTGTCTTGATCACGTTCAGGGAGAGGTTGTTGTCCTGGCACCACACGGCCAGGTCACTGACCTCCTCCGTACAGGCTGTCTCGTCGTTGTCGGTGATCAGGCCTACCACTGTTCTGTCATTGGCAAACTTAATGATGGTGTTGGAGTCGTGCCTGGCAATGCAGTCATGAGTGAACAGGGAGTACAGGAGGGGACTGAGCACGCACCCCTGAGGGGCCCCAGTGTTGAGGATCAGCGTGGCGGACGTGTTGTTACCTACCCTTACCACCTGGGGGTGGCCCGTCAGGAAGTCCAGGATCCAGTTGCAGAGGGAGGTGTTTAATCCCAGGGTCCTTATCTTAGTGATGAGCTTTGAGGGCACTATGGTGTTGAACGCTGAGCTGTAGTCAATGAATAGCATTCTCACATAGGTGTTCCTTTTGTCCAGGTGGGAAAGGGCAGTGTGAGAGCAATAGCGATTGCATCATCTGTGGATTTGTTGGGGCGGTATGCAAATTGGAATGTGTCTAGGGTTTCTGGGATAATGGTGTTGATGTGAGCCATGACCAGCCTTTCAAAGCACTTCATGGCAACAGATGTGAGTGCTACGGGTCGGTAGTGATTTAGGCAGGTTACCTTAGTGTTCTTGGGCACAGGGACTATGGTGGTCTGCTTGAAATATGTTGGTATTACAGACTCAGACAGGGAGAGTGTCACACCCTGGTTCTGGGACTCCATATGTTGAGCCAGGGTGTGTTCATTCTATGTGGTTTATTTCTATGTTGGGGGTTCTAGTTTGTTGATTTCTATGTTTTGCCTGAGTGACTCCCAATCAGAGGCAACGAGTGTCAGCTGTTGGCTGGTTGTCTCTGATTGGGAGCCATATTTAAACTGTATGTTTTCCCTTTGTGTTTGTGGGTTTTTGTTCCGTGTTCGGTCATTGATACCGTTGGACGTCACGAGTCGTTTCTTGTTTTGTATTGTGTTTAAACTTTAACTAATTAAAGTATGTTTGTTCATCACGCTGCGCCTTGGTCTGTTCCATATGACGATCGTGACAGAAAAACCCACCATGCAACGACCAAGCAGCGTGTCCAGGGGCAGCTCTTGGGCTGGACATGGGAGGAAGCGCCGGGAGAAGAGACGGTGGAGGCGCGCCGTAGAGAGGAGCAACGGCGTGATCAGGGTCGTCGTCGGGCGGTCGAGAGGCAACCCCAGAAATTTTTTAGGGGGGGGCACACGGCATGGACGACGGGGCTGACGGAGGCAAAAAAGGGGCGGATTCTGGAGGCCACCAGGTTACGGATACACCGCCCTGTACGTCCTGTGCGGATGCCTCACACAGAGTGTTTGAGGGTAGGCATTCAGCCAGGACGGGTTGTGGCCGCTCTTCACTCCAGGTCTCTTATCCGTCTCCACAGCCCGGTTCGGCCTGTCCCTGCTCCACGCACCAAGCCTACGGTGTGCGTCGCCAGTTCAGTCCGGCCTGTCCCTGCTCCACGCACCAAGCCTACGGTGTGCGTCGCCAGCCCAGTCCGGCCTGTCCCTGCTCCACGCACCAAGCCTACGGTGTGCGTCGCCAGCCCAGTCCGGCCTGTCCCTGCTCCACGCACCAAGCCTACGGTGTGCGTCGCCAGCCCAGTCCGGCCTGTCCCTGCTCCACGCACCAAGCCTACGGTGTGCGTCGCCAGCCCAGTCCGGCCTGTCCCTGCTCCACGCACCAAGCCTACGGTGTGCGTCGCCAGCCCAGTCCGGCCTGTCCCTGCTCCACGCACCAAGCCTACGGTGTGCGTCGCCAGCCCAGTCCGGCCTGTCCCTGCTCTACGCACCAAGCCTACGGTGTGCGTCGCCAGCCCAGTCCGGCCTGTCCCTGCTCCACGCACCAAGCCTACGGTGTGCGTCGCCAGCCCAGTCCGGCCTGTCCCTGCTCCACGCACCAAGCCTACGGTGTGCGTCGCCAGCCCAGTCCGGCCTGTCCCTGCTCCACGCACCAAGCCTACGGTGTGCGTCGCCAGCCCAGTCCGGCCTGTCCCTGCTCCACGCACCAAGTATACGGTGCGCGTCGCCAGCCCGGCCCGGCCTGTTCCTGCCACTCGCACCAAGTCTACGGTGCGCGTCGCCAGCCCGGCCCGGCCTGTTCCTGCCACTCGCACCAAGTCTACGTTGCGCGTCGCCAGCCCGGCCCGGCCTGTTCCTGCCACTCGCACTAAGCCAGGGGTGCGAGTCGTCAGCCTGGTAAGGCCCGTTCCTCCTCCACGCACAAAGCCAGGGGTGCGAGTCGTCAGCCTGGTAAGGCCCGTTCCTCCTCCACGCACCAAGCCAGGGGTGCGCGTGGTCAGTCCAGCACAACCCGTGCCTGGGCCACCGGTGCCTGGGAAGGTACCGGTCAACTGCTCCACTATGGAGCTGAAGCTAACCGCTCCTGCTAAGTCAAGTTCAGCTCCAGCCAGCGGGGCCAGACTGGACCAGGGGCGCTATGGGGGGTTGATTGGAGGGTGGTGGTCAAGGCCGGAGCCAGAACCGCCGCCGAGGAGGTATGCCCACCCAGCCCTCCCCTGTTTTGCTCTTTTTGAGGCGCGGTCGCAGTCCGCGCCTTTAGGGGGGGGGGTACTGTCACACCCTGGTTCTGGGACTCCATATGTTGAGCCAGGGTGTGTTCATTCTATGTGGTTTATTTCTATGTTGGGGGTTCTAGTTTGTTGATTTCTATGTTTTGCCTGAGTGACTCCCAATCAGAGGCAACGAGTGTCAGCTGTTGGCTGGTTGTCTCTGATTGGGAGCCATATTTAAACTGTATGTTTTCCCTTTGTGTTTGTGGGTTTTTGTTCCGTGTTCGGTCATTGATACCGTTGGACGTCACGAGTCGTTTCTTGTTTTGTATTGTGTTTAAACTTTAACTAATTAAAGTATGTTTGTTCATCACGCTGCGCCTTGGTCTGTTCCATATGACGATCGTGACAGAGAGGTTGAAAATGTCAGTGAAGACACTTGCCAGTTGGTCAGCATATGCTCGGAGTACATGTCCTGGTAATATGTCTGGCCCTGTGGCCTTGTGAATGTTGACCTGTTTAAAGGTCTTACTCACATTGGCTACGGAGAGCATGATCACATAGTCATCCGGAACAGCTGGTGCTCTCATGCATGTTTCAGTGTTACTTGCTTCGAAGTGAGTATTGAAGTAATTTAGCTTGTCTGGTTGGCTAGTGTCACTGGGCAGCTCGCGGCTATGCTTCCCTTTGTAGTCTGTAATAGTTTGCAAGCCCTGCTACATCCGACGAGCGTCGGAGCATGTGTAGTACGATTCGATCTTAGTCCTTTATTGACGCTTTGCCTGATTGATGGTTCGTCGGTGGGCATAGCAGGATTTCTTATCAGCTTCCGGGTTAGAGTCCCGCTCCTTGAAAGCCGCAGCTCTACCCTTTAGCTCAGTGCTGATGTTGCCTGTAATCCATGGCTTCTGTTTGGGGTATGTACGTACAGTCACTGTGGGGATGATGTCATCGATGCACTTATTGATGAAGCCATTGACTGATGTGGTGTACTCCTCAATGCCATCGGAAGAATCCCGGAACATATTCCAGTCTGTGCTAGCAAAACAGTCCTGTAGCTTAGCATCTGCTACATCTGATCACTTTTTTATTGACCGAGTCACTGGTGCTTCCTGCTTTAGTTTTTGCTTGTAAGCAGGAATCAGGAGGATAGAGTTATGGTCAGATTTGTCAAATGGAGGGCGAGGGAGAGCTTTGTACGTGTATCTGTGTGTGGAGTAAAGGTGGTCTAGAGTTTTTTTTCCCTCTGGTTGCACATTTAACATGCTGGTAGAAATGAGGTAAAATGGATTTAAGTTTCACTGCATTAAAGTCCCCAGCCACTAGGAGCGCCGCCTCTGGATGAGCGTTTTCCTGTTTGCTTACGGCTGTATACAGCTCATTGAGTGCGGTCTTAGTGCCAGCATCGGTTTGTGGTGGTAAATAGACAGCTACGAAGAATATAGATGAAAACTCTCTTGGTAAATAGTGTGGTCTACAGCTTATCATGAGATACTCTACCTCAGGCGAGCAAAACCTTAGATAGGCGAGACTTCCTTAGATATCGTGCACCAGCTGTTGTTTACAAATATACATAGACCGCCACCCCTTGTCTTACCGGAGGATGCTGTTCTATCCTGCCGGTGCAGTGTTTAACCCGCCAGCTGTATGTTATTTATGTCATCGTTCAGCCACGACTCTGTGAAACATATGATATTACAGTTTTTAATGTCCTGTTGGTAAGATATACTTGCTTGTAGTTCGTCCACTTTATAATCAAGCGATTGTACGTTGGCCAATAGTACTGATGGCAAAGGCAGATTAGCCACTCGTCGCCGACTCCTTACCAAGCGATATCTCCTTTTCTTTCTACTGTGAATGACGGGGATGAGGGCCCTGTTGGGTGTCTTGAGCAAATCCCTCTCTTCTGACTCATTAAAGAAAAAATTTTTGTCCAGTTCAAGGTAAGTAATCACTGTTCTGATGTCCAAAAGCTATTTTCGGTCAATAGAGACGGAAGCAGCAACATTATGTACAAAATAAGTTACAAACAATGAGAAAAAAAAACACAAAAAATAGCACGGTTGGTTAAGAGTCCATAAAACGGCAGCCATGATCATAAGGCGATAGTTCTCCTGCATATTATGAATACAGTGACTGCACTGAGAAGGCATAATATTTAGGGCTGATCCCATTTAGTCGACTGGTCGCAAAACACCAGTCTCAACGTCAACAGTGAAGAGGCGACGCCAGGATACAGACCTTCTACACAGAGTTGCAAAGAAAAAGCCATATCTCAGACTGCCCATCTTAATCTTTTATTTTTATTGGCCAGTCTGAGATATGGCTTTTTCTTTGCAACTCTGCCTAGAAGGTCAGCATCCCGGAGTCGCCTCTTCACTGTTGACGTTGAGACTGGTGTTTTGCGGGTACTATTTAATGAAGCTGCCAGTTGAGGACCTGTGAGGCGTCTGTTTCTAAAACTAGACACTCTAATGTATTTGTCCGCTTGCTCAGTTGTGCACCGGGGCCTCCCACTCATCTTTCTATTCTGGTTAGAGTCAGTTTGCGCTGTTCTGTGAAGGGAGTAGTACACAGCGTTGTACGAGATCTTCAGTTTCTTGGCAATTTCTCGCATGGAATAGCCTTCATTTCTCAGAACATGAATAGACTGACGAGTTTCAGAAGAAAGTTATTTGTTTCTGGCCATTTTGAGCCTGTAATCGAACCCACAATTGCTGATGCTCCAGATTCTCAACTAGTCTCAAAAAGGCAAGTTTTATTGCTTCTTTAATCAGCACAACAGTTTTCAGCTGTGCTAACATAATTGCAAAAGGGTTTTCAAATGATCAATTGGTCTTTTAAAATGATAAACTTGGATTGGCAAACACAACATGCCATTGGAACACAGGACTGATGGTTGCTGATAATGGGCCTATGTAGATATTCCATTAAAAATCAGCCGTTTCCAGCTACAATAGCCATTTACAACATTAACAATGTCTACACTGTATTTCTGATCAATTTCATGTTATTTTAATGGACCAAAAAATTGCCAAAGTGACGCCAAACTTTTGAATGGTAGTATATATATATATATATATATATATATATACAGTGAGGGAAAATAGTATTTGATCCCCTGCTGATTTTGTACGTTTGCCCACTGACAAAGACATGATCAGTCTATAATTTTAATGGTAGGTTTATTTGAACAGTGAGAGACAAAATAACAAGATCATTGCAACTCCACAAGGTGAGATCTTGAATGGAGCCCCAGGCCGAGGGAGATTGACAGTTCTTTTGTGTTTCTTCCATTTGCGAATAATCGCACCAACTGTTGTCACCTTCTCACCAAGCTGCTTGGTGATGGTCTTGTAGCCCATTCCAGCCTTGTAGGTCTACAATCTTGTCCCTGACATCCTTGGAGAGCTCTTTGGTCTTGGCCATGGTGGAGAGTTTGGAATCTGTGTCACGGTTTCGGCCGAGGCTGCCTCTCTTCCTTGCTCGGGCAGGCTTCGGCGTTCGTCGTCTCCGGAATACTAGCTGCCACCGTTGTATGTTTCTATGTTCGTTTGGTTTTGTCTGGATTATGCACACCTGTTGTCGTTTAGCGTCATTAGTGTCCTATAAGTTCTCGTTGTGTTTGTCAGGTGTTGTGTGTGATTGTTTTCGCTGTCGTGTTGGTGCGCTACTATTTTCAGTGCGCTATTGTAGCTTGCCTCCTTTGTGTAGGAGAGTATTGTTCGCACATGTTTAGTGCGCCCTTTTGTTTACGCCTGTGTGCGCAGTTTCTCGCCTCCGGGCTGTTGGATCGTGTTTTGAGTGTGCATTACTAAAGTATTTTGGACTTATCTTCTGCATCCTGCGCCTGATTCCCACACCACACCCACCTACAGCACCCGCTGACAATCTGATTGATTGATTGCTTCTGTGGACAGGTTTCTTTTATACAGGTAACAAACTGAGATTAGGAGCACTCCCTTTAAGAGTGTGCTCCTAATCTCAGCTCGTTACCTGTATAAAAGACACCTGGGAGCCAGAAATCTTTCTGATTGAGAGGGGGTCAAATACTTATTTCCCTCATTGAAATGCAAATCAATTTATAACATTTTTTACATGCGTTTTTCTGGACTTTTTTGTTGTTATTCTGTCTCTCACTGTTCAAATAAACCTACCATTAAAATTATAGACCGATCATTTCTTTGTCAGTGGGCAAATGTACAAAATCAACAGGGGATCAAATACTTTTTTCCCTCACTGTATGTGCATAACAAAGTTTGTAATTTTCCCACCATAAACGAAAGCCAGCAGCAGCGGGAAGAGGAGGATCAGGAACAGGTTGTTTTCTTCTGGTTAGTCTATATTGATCTCTGGCTCCCTCTTGAGTCATTTGTGTGTAGGGCTGTGGTGGTCATGACATTTTGTAAGCCGGTGATTATCAAGCAAATCACTGCCGGTCTCACGGTAATTGACCGTTAATGAACATAAAGACCTTTAGCATCTCCTGGCTTCCACGCATAGTCTACAAGCCACCGATGCTGACCTTTGGAACATCTACATTTTAAAACTCTAATAAATCCATGTAATATAGCCTACACCATCACAATAAATCCATTATTTATTTTAGACAGGTCTAAAGAAACAAGGGAGGGTGCACATGCAGATATTCTGTGTTGAGCGGTTAACAAAGAAACATGTCCTATATGCTTAATTTAGAGTTATTAATGTAACTTTAGTTGTGATACAAACGTTGGGCTATATGTTTAGATTTTTAATACATTCTAAGGCTGCATGATGCAACTCTAATGATGATTTGATAAAAGTTGCTGAAAGGCATGAGCTCTGATGTGTTTCTTGTGCAGGCTGCACACACTTCATCAGTCTCTCACACCCACTATTTGGCACTTGGTAATATTCTCACCAGGCCGTTATGTCCCCTAAAACATCATTTTACAGCCTTAGTGTCCTTAGTGTCCTTAGTGGCCTTAGTGTCCTTAGTGGCCTTAGTGTCCTTAGTGTCCTTAGTGTCCTTAGTGGCCTTAGTGTCCTTAGTGGCCTTAGTGTCCTTAGTGTCCTTCGTGTCCTTAGTGTCCTTAGTGCCCTTAGTGGCCTTAGTGTCCTTAGTGGCCTTAGTGTCCTTAGTGGCCTTAGTGTCCTTAGTGTCCTTAGTGTCCTTAGTGTCCTTAGTGGCCTTAGTGTCCTTAGTGTCCTTAGTGGCCTTAGTGTCCTTAGTGTCCTTAGTGCCCTTAGTGGCCTTAGTGTCCTTAGTGTCCTTAGTGCCCTTAGTGGCCTTAGTGTCCTTAGTGTCCTTAGTGCCCTTAGTGGCCTTAGTGTCCTTAGTGCCCTTAGTGGCCTTAGTGGCCTTAGTGGCCTTAGTGGCCTTAGTGGCCTTAGTGGCCTTAGTGTCCTTAGTGTCCTTAGTGCCCTTAGTGTCCTTAGTGTCCTTAGTGCCCTTAGTGTCCTTAGTGTCCTTAGTGCCCTTAGTGTCCTTAGTGTCCTTAGTGTCCTTAGTGCCCTTAGTGTCCTTAGTGTCCTTAGTGCCCTTAGTGCCCTTAGTGCCCTTAGTGCCCTTAGTGTCCTTAGTGTCCTTAGTGCCCTTAGTGTCCTTAGTGTCCTTAGTGTCCTTAGTGCCCTTAGTGCCCTTAGTGTCCTTAGTGTCCTTAGTGTCCTTAGTGCCCTTAGTGCCCTTAGTGTCCTTAGTGTCCTTAGTGTCCTTTGTGCACTTGGGCTGAATATAATAATGATAATTCCCTTCTCCCAGCTGCCAATCGCTCCGAAGCACCTCTCACTCACATGGCTCGCTCAGATATCTCAATTCTTATTAGTCAATGCCTGTCATGTGATCTCGTCCTTCTCACAGGCATCTTAGCTCCGAAGTAGGCTACACTGCGTGTCCTTCTTATCGAATTCCGAGGTGAATATTGAAGATGTTACTTTTCGTCAGCCAACAAGATGAGTAGGCCTAACAAACAGCAAAAGCACTAGCCTATGTCAATCTACTATCCCCCATACTACAAAAGTTGAACTATTCTATTGGTCAACTTGTGTCACACCCTGATCTGTTTCACCTGTCTTTATGATTGTCTCCACCCCCTCCAGGTGTCGCCCATCTTCCCCATTATCCCCAGTGTATTTATACCTGTGTTCTCTGTTTGTCTGTTGCCAGTTCGACTTGTCTCGTCAAGCCTACCAGCCTGATTTTCATACTCCTGGTTTCTTGAGCCCTGTTTTCTAGGTTTCCCGGTTTTGATCTTTCTCCCTGCCCTGACCCTGAGCCTGCCTGCCGCTCTGTACCTTACGGAGTCTGCCCTGGATTACTGACCTGTACCTCACGGAGTCTGCCCTGGCCTAAAGACCTCTGCCTGCCCTTGACCTGTCCTTTGCCTGCCCCCTTTTAAATAATACATGTCCGTTATTTGAACTGTCTGCATCTGGGTCTTTTCCAGAGCCGTGATAACTTGTCCTTCTGTGCAATACATAAATATTCCAAACATACTCTGGGACAATTGTAGATAGATCCCAAATTAATGCAACCACTTGCATCAAAAAACCTTTTAAAAGCAATAAGGCTGATGCAACAGATCAGAACGTTTAGCTTAAAATGTTGACCAACTATTAGGCTATTTCTTCACATTACAGGTGCAGCACATGGCAGTAGGCTATAAGCACGAATGTTCCAAAATGCAATCAATTAGCGGAAAAACACCATTCTCAGTGACTGCAAATACGATTATGCATGTAAGGATTTATTATAAAGGTGCATTTTTATGGTGAAAATGTTCTTCCACAAACTTGAAACTCGCCTAAGTACTGTATGCCAGTAAGGCTCTACACCCGTTGTAAAGCAGATTAGTGTCCTTCATTTTAAGAAGTTATTTGGTCACTTTAGTTGTGATACAAACCTTATCAAAACATATAGGCCTATGGGCTAGGCTACATGACGTGTGCGAATATGATTTGAAAAGGTTGCAAAAAGAAGGCTTGTGCTGTTTCTTGTCTTACTGCACACGCTGGGCATCATTCACAAGTGATAATACATCATTCAAGCGCTGCCTGACGGAGAAGTACTGGTGGCCTACCTTGGCTAAGGACATGAGGGTGTATGTTTCCTCCTGCTCAGTGTGCGCCCAGAGTAAGGCACCTAGGCACCTCACAGCGGGTAAGATACAGCCTTTACCAGTTCCACAACAACCATGGTCTCACCTTAGCATTGATTTTCTTACTGATCTTCCCCTCTCCCAAGGTAACACCACTATCCTGGTCGTTGTGGATCGCTTTTCAAAGTCCTGCCGCCTCCATCCTCTGCCCGGTCTCCCCACGGCCCTACAAACTGCGGAGGCTCTGTTTACTCACATCTTCCAGCACTATGGGGTACCAGAGGATATAGTGTCCAACCGAGGTCCCCAGTTCACGTCTAGAGTCTGGAAGGCCTTCATGGAATGTCTGGGGGTCTCGGTCAGCCTGACCTCTGGATTTCACCCCGAGAGTAATGGGCAGGTGGAAAGGGTGAATCAAGATGTGGGTAGGTTCCTGCGGACCTGCTGTCAGGACTGGCCGGGAGAGTGGTCGGTGTTCCTGCCATGGGCAGAATACGCTCAAAACTCTCTCCGCCACTCCTCCACTAACCTAACATCCTTCCAATGGGTTTTGGGTTACCAACCGGTCATGGCACTGTGGCACCAGAGCCAGACCGAGGCTCCTGCGGTGGACGACTGGTTTTGGCGTGCGGAGGAGACTTGGGACGCTGCCCACGTTCACCTCCAGTGCGCCGTGCGTCGTCAGAAGGCGAACGCTGACCGCCACCGCAGGGAGGCCCCTGTTTTCATACCGGGAGATCGGTCTGGCTCTCGACCCGGAATCTACCCCTCCGCCTGCCCTGCCGGAAGCTGAGCCTGCGGTTTGTGGGGCCGTTTAAAGTCCTGAGGAGGATAAACGAGGTTACTTACAGGTTGTTATTCCCCCTGATTACCGTGTCTCTCCTCAGGCCGGTGGTAGCTGGTCCACTCCAGGAGTCTGAGGTGCTGGAGGTTCCTCCACCTCCTCTGGACATCGAGGGGGCCCCGGCGTACTCGGTCCGTTCCATACTGGATTCGAGGCGTCGGGTGGAGGGATCTTCAGTATCTCGTGGAGTGGGAGGGGTACGGTCCAGAGGAACGGTGCTGGGTCCCAAGGAGGGACATCCTCGATTTCCACCGTCGCCATCCGACTCGCCTTGCTCCGTGTCCTCCTGGCCGTCCCCGAGGCCGGGGTCGGCGCACTGCTGGAGCCGCGCGTCAAGGTGGGTGTACTGTCATGACTTCCGCCGAGGCTGCCTCCCCTCCTTGTTCGGGCAGGTTTCGGCATTCGTCGTCACAGGCTTACTAGCTACTGCCGATCCCATTTTCATCACTCCACTTCACTCACACCTGGTGCTCATTCCCCTAATTAGTCTGTGTATAAGTGTTCCCTCTGTTCCCCTTGTCTTTGTGAGTGATTGTTTATTGTGAGAGCGAGGAGCTCGGTTGAGCTACTCTTCTATTTGTTATTGCCAAGGTGGAATGGTTTCCCTTGTTATAGCTTCGTTTTCATGCTGAGCGTTTGATTTATGTAAACGGAATAAACTCTGGACTTCGGTGTTTTACCTCCTGCGCCTGACTCCTTTATTCACACCGCGTCACAAGGGCCTGTTTTTTCATCAATAACTAGGGTATGGGTATGGCTCGGGTATCACTAAATTGATCATTAACATTTTGAAGCTGAGCCATTTGCTTGTGCTCTACTGTGCAGTACATATCATGGTGTCAGAAGTGCTTCAACTCGTCAAATATAAGACCAGAACATTGTCAGAATCCACAGGAGAGAAAATATAAGACCAGAACATTGTCAGAATCCACAGGAGAGATACTCTTACCGAAAATTATAATATTCCTTGAGTATTGTCAGAGTTTAGAGAGAAAAAATGTAGCTAGTTTACAGCTAACTGTTCTCTGTCTCGTCATTGAGCAGAACAGCAAGCAGAGGTGTTGCTATGGATACTCACACAAGCAGAGCAACGACAGCGCTCATGCAGAGCGAGACAGACGAGCAGCTAATGGATAGTAAATGGAGGAAGTTCTTTCGGGCAGGGTCTTCAAATTTGGCAGAAGAAATCAGGCCTGGGTAGGGTAGGGCCTGAATGCCGCCGGCATGGATAAGGTAGGGCCTGAACGTTGTGGGCATGGATAATGTATGGCCTGAATGTCGTGGGCATGGATAGGGTAGGGCCTGAATGTCGCGGGCATGGGTAGGGTAGGGCTTGAATGTCGCGGTCATGGATAGGGTAGGGCCTGAATGTCGCAGGCATGGATAGGGTAGGGCCTGAACGTCCAGGGCATGGATAGGGTAGGGCCTGAATGTCGCAGGCATGGGATAGGGTAGGGCCTGAATGTCGCGGGCATGGGTAGGGTAGGGCCTGAATGTCGCAGGCATGGATACGGTAGGGCCTGAATGTCGCAGGCATGGATAGGGTAGGGCCTGAATGTCGCGAGCATGGGTAGGGTAGGGCATGAATGTCGCAGGCATGGGTAGGGTGGGCCTGAATGTCGCAGGCATGGGTAGGGTAGGGCCTGAACGTCCAGGGCATGGATAGGGTAGGGCCTGAATGTCGCGGGCATGGATAGGGTAGGGCCTGAATGTCGCGGGCATGGATATCGTAAAGCCCGAATGTCGCGGGCATGGATAGGGTAGGTCCTGAACGTTGTGGGCATGGATAATGTATGGCCTGAATGTCGGAGGCATGGATAGGGTAGGGCCTGAACGTTGTGGGCATGGATAATGTATGGCCTGAATGTCGTGGGCATGGGATAGGGTAGGGCCTGAATGTCGCGGGCATGGGTAGGGTAGGGCCTGAATGTCGCGGTCATGGATAGGGTAGGGCCTGAACGTTGTGGGCATGGATAATGTATGGCCTGAATGTCGTGGGCATGGGTAGGGTAGGGCCTGAATTTCGCGGTCATGGATAGGGTAGGGCCTGAATGTCGCAGGCATGGATAGGGTAGGGCCTGAACGTCCAGGGCATGGATAGGGTAGGGCCTGAATGTCGCAGGCATGGGATAGGGTAGGGCCTGAATGTCGCGGGCATGGGTAGGGTAGGGCCTGAATGTCGCAGGCATGGATAGGGTAGGGCCTGAATGTCGCAGACATGGATAGGGTAGGGCCTGAATGTCGCGAGCATGGGTAGGGTAGGGCATGAATGTCGCAGGCATGGGTAGGGTAGGGCCTGAATTTCGCAGGAATGGATAGGGTAGGATCTGAACGTCCAGGGCATGGATAGGGTAGGGCCTGAATGTCGCGGGCATGGATAGGGTAGGGCCTGAATGTCGCGGGTATGGGTAGGGGAGGGCCTGAACGTTGTGGGCATGGATAAGGTATGGCCTGAATGTCGCGGGCATGGATAGGGTAGTGCCTGAACGTAGCGGGCATGGATAGGGTAGTGCCTGAATGTCGCAGGCATGGATAGGGTAGGGCCTGAATGTCGGAGGCATGGATAGGGTAGGGCCTGAATGTCGCAGGCATGGATAGGGTAGGGCCTGAATGTCACAGGCATGGATAGGGTAGGGCCTGAATGTCACGGGCATGGATAGGGTAGGGCCTGAATGTCACAGGCATGGATAGGGTAGGGCCTGAATGTCACGGGCATGGATAGGGTAGGACCTGAATGTCCAGGGCATGGGTATGGTAGGGCCTGAATGTCACGGGCATGGGTAGGGTAGGGCCTGAATGTCACGGGCATGGATAGGGTAGGGCCTGAATGTCGGAGGCATGGATAGGGTAGGGCCTGAACGTTGTGGGCATGGATAATGTATGGCCTGAATGTCGTGGGCATGGGTAGGGTAGGGCCTGAATGTCGCGGTCATGGATAGGGTAAATAATAATAATAATATGCCATTTAGCAGACGCTTTTATCCAAAGCGACTTACAGTCATGCGTGCATACATTTTTGTGTATGGGTGGTCCCGGGGATCGAACCCACTACCTTGGCGTTACAAGCGCCGTGCTCTACCAGCTGAGCTACAGAGGACCACGGTAGGTCCTGAACGTCGCATGGATAGGGTAGGGCCTGAATGTCGCGTGCATGGATAGGGTAGGTCCTGAACGTCGCAGACATGGGTAATGTATGGCCTGAATGTCACGGGCATGGATAGGGTAGGGCCTGAATGTCGCGGTCATGGATAGGGTAGGGCCTGAATGTCGCAGGCATGGAAAGGGTAGGGCCTGAACGTCCAGGGCATGGATAGGGTAGGGCCTGAATGTCGCAGGCATGGATAGGGTAGGGCCTGAACGTCCAGGGCATGGATAGGGTAGGGCCTGAATGTCGCAGGCATGGGATAGGGTAGGTTCTGAATGTCGCGGGCATGGGTAGGGTAGGGCCTGAATGTCGCAGGCATGGATAGGGTAGGGCCTGAATGTCGCAGGCATGGATAGGGTAGGGCCTGAATGTCGCGAGCATGGGTAGGGTAGGGCATGAATGTCGCAGGCATGGGTAGGGTAGGGCCTGAATGTTGCAGGCATGGATAGGGTAGGGCCTGAACGTCCAGGGCATGGATAGGGTAGGGCCTGAATGTCGCGTGCATGGATAGGGTAGGGCCTGAATGTCGCGGGTATGGATATCGTAAAGCCCGAATGTCGCGGGCATGGATAGGGTAGGGCCTGAACGTTGTGGGCATGGATAATGTATGGCCTGAATGTCGGAGACATGGATAGGGTAGGGCCTGAATGTCACGGGCATGGATAGCGTAAAGCCTGAAAATCACGGGCATGGGTAGGGGAGGGCCTGAATGTTGTGGGCATGGATAAGGTATGGCCTGAATGTCGCGGGCATGGATAGGGTAGTGCCTGAACGTAGCGGGCATGGATAGGGTAGTGCCTGAATGTCACGGGCATGGATAGGGTAGCGCCTGAATGTCGGAGGCATGGATAGGGTAGGGCCTGAATGTCGGAGGCATGGATAGGGTAGGGCCTGAATGTCGCAGGCATGGATAGGGTAGGGCCTGAATGTCGGAGGCATGGATAGGGTAGGGCCTGAATGTCGCAGGCATGGATAGGGTAGGGCCTGAATGTCGCAGGCATGGATAGGGTAGGGCCTGAATGTCACGGGCATGGATAGGGTAGGACCTGAACGTCCAGGGCATGGGTATGGTAGGGCCTGAATGTCACGGGCATGGGTAGGGTAGGGCCTGAATGTCACGGGCATGGATAGGGTAGGGCCTGAATGTCGGAGGCATGGATAGGGTAGGGCCTGAATGTCACGGGCATGGGTAGGGTAGGGCCTGAATGTCGTGGGGCATGGGTAGGGTAGGGCCTGAAAGTCCAGGGCATGGGTAGGCTAGGGCCTGAATGTCGTGGGCATGGGTAGGGTAGGGCCTGAAAGTCCAGGGCATGGATAGGGTAGGGCCTGAATGTCGGAGGCATGGATAGGGTAGGGCCTGAATGTCATGGGCATGGGTAGGGTAGGGCCTGAATGTCGTGGGGCATGGGTAGGGTAGGGCCTGAAAGTCCAGGGCATGGGTAGGGTAGGGCCTGAATGTCGTGGGCATGGGTAGGGTAGGGCCTGAAAGTCCAGGGCATGGGTAGGGTAGGGCCTGAACGTCCATGGCATGGGTAGGGTAGGGCTACAAATGCATGCAGGGCCCTAGTGTCTGTGTTCACGTCCTTGGCTACTTCCCATCACAACATACAACACAGAGGGACACCCTAAGATCAGGATTCTATTCCTCACACGCAACAGAGAGCACACACACACACACACACACACACACACACACACACACACACATTTGTTTTACTATCCTTGTGGGGACCAAACAATTGATTCCTATTCAAAATTATATTTTCCCTAACCATAAACCTAACCCCTAAACCTAAACCCTAACCCTAATTGCAACCCTAACCCTAAACCTAACCCCTAAGCCTAAAATAGCCTTTTTCCTTGTGGGGACCAGAGAAATGTCCCTACTTGTCAGAATTGTCCTTGTTTTACTATTGTCGTGAGGACTTTCTGGTCTGATGTCTCCTCCATTCACAGACAACTGTACAGTCCATCAGTTCTCCTCCATTCACTGACAACAGTCTATAATGTCTCCCCCCATGCACAGTTCTCAGCTGGTCTTCAGACCCACCACGCCTGAATGAGCTGATCACCCCAGATACCCTACACCATGGGACGCATCACACATGGCACCCTCTGTTCTTTAGAGGGCAGTACTTTTGACCAAAGGCCCACCAGACGTGTCCCATGTGTTGCTCTGACTCGGGGACAATAAATCATTCTACAAAATGTACTAGTGATGAAGTCTTTGGGTAGATACTGTACTCACACCGGAACACGGTGGGCTTCTAACTAACCATGACTGTTGGTCAAATAGAATAGAGAGGAAAACCACAGCTTCTGATTCCAACAACTACACGTTTGAAACGTAGGCAATAGCTCCATCTAATGGTGCTCACTGACAGCCATAGAAAAGCAACACACTGCAATACTGTTTACCAGAGGAGATATTGTAGTATTAATCATATCTCATTAGAACATACAACAGTATATTAAAATGACCTGGTTTGTTTCCTAGAAAACTAAGATTGATGAACAAATACTTGACTATAACCCTGACAATGCATAAGTTCAGTACTCAGTACTGATCTCATTTAACCATGAACACATTCAGATAATCATAAAACGATGATTTCTTCTTCTTTAGGTCAAGACTGTGTATTTGAAACTATTATCTAAAGCCTGTCTAGGTGCTGTGTAGGAGGTTTGGGTTTTTAAGGCTGGAGATATTTTTAGACATTAGGTCATGTGACCTCCAGCTGTAGTGGTGGAATGCATGGCTGGGATTCCATCTGACCGCTGGCTGCCAGATACTGGGAGGTATCCCAAATAGTACCCTATTCCCTATATAGTGCATTACTTTTACCAGAGCTTTGTGTGTGCTATATAGGGAATAGGGTACTATTTGGGATGCACCCACTGAACCCCTCTCTCTCGCTCACCCCCCCTTAGATTGATCAGCCTTGGATTGGTGTAGATTGAGTGTCTACCATAGTACATGCACCCATTAGGGTAAATGTGGGGTTAGGGGTTAGGTACACTATCCATCCCATCAGGGTAAATGTGGGGTTAGGGGTTAGGTACACTATCCCATCAGGGTAAATGTGGGGTTAGGTACACTATCCCATCAGGGTAAATGTGGGGTTAGGGGTTAGGTACACTACCCCATCAGGGTAAATGTGGGGTTAGGGGTTAGGTACACTACCCCATCAGGGTAAATGTGGGGTTAGGTACACTATCCCATCAGGGTAAATGTGGGGTTAGGGGTTAGGTACACTATCCATCCCATCAGGGTAAATGTGGGGTTAGTGGTTAGGTACACTACCCCATCAGGGTAAATGTGGGGTTAGGGGTTAGGTACACTACCCCATCAGGGTAAATGTGGGGTTAGGGGTTAGGTACACTACCCCATCAGGGTAAATGTGGGGTTAGGTACACTATCCCATCAGGGTAAATGTGGGGTTAGGGGTTAGGTACACTATCCCATTAGGGTAAATGTGTGGTTAGGGGTTAGGTACACTATCCCAACAGGGTAAATGTGGGTTTAGGGGTTAGGTACACTACCCCATCAGGGTAAGTGTGGGGTTAGGTACACTATCCCATCAGGGTAAATGTGGGGTTAGGGGTTAGTTACACTATCCCATCAGGGTAAATGTGGGGTTAGGTACACTACCCCATCAGGGTAAATGTGTGGTTAGGGGTTAGGTACACTACCCCATCAGGGTAAATGTGGGGTTAGGTACACTATCCCATCAGGGTAAATGTGGGGTTAGGGGTTAGGTACACTACCCCATCAGGGTAAATGTGGGGTTAGGGGTTAGGTACACTATCCCATCAGGGTAAATGTGGGGTTAGGGGTTAGGTACACTACCCCATCAGGGTAAATGTGGGGTTAGGTACACTATCCCATCAGGGTAAATGTGGGGTTAGGTACACTATCCCATCAGGGTAAATGTGGGGTTAGGGGTTAGGTACACTACCCCATCAGGGTAAATGTGGGGTTAGGTACACTATCCCATCAGGGTAAATGTGGGGTTAGGGGTTAGGTACACTACCCCATCAGGGTAAATGTGGGGTTAGGGGTTAGGTACACTATCCCATCAGGGTAAATGTGGGGTTAGGTACACTATCCCATCAGGGTAAATGTGTGGTTAGGGGTTAGGTACACTATCCCATCAGGGTAAATGTGGGGTTAGTTACACTATCCCATCAGGGTAAATGTGGGGTTAGGTACACTATCCCATCAGGGTAAATGTGGGGTTAGTTACACTATCCCATCAGGGTAAATGTGGGTTTAGGTACACTATCCCATCAGGGTAAATGTGGGGTTAGGTACACTATCCCATCAGGGTAAATGTGGGGTTAGGGGTTAGGTACACTACCCCATCAGGGTAAATGTGGGGTTAGGTACACTATCCCATCAGGGTAAATGTGTGGTTAGGGGTTAGGTACACTATCCCATCAGGGTAAATGTGGGTTTAGGGGTTAGGTACACTACCCCATCAGGGTAAATGTGGGGTTAGGGGTTAGGTACACTACCCCATCAGGGTAAATGTGTGGTTAGGGGTTAGGTACACTATCCCATCAGGGTAAATGTGTGGTTAGGGGTTAGGTACACTATCCCATCAGGGTAAATGTGTGGTTAGGGGTTAGGTACACTATCCCATCAGGGTAAATGTGGGGTTAGGTACACTATCCCATCAGGGTAAATGTGGGGTTAGTTACACTATCCCATCAGGGTAAATGTGGGTTTAGGTACACTACCCCATCAGGGTAAATGTGGGGTTAGCTACACTATCCCATCAGGGTAAATGTGGGGTTAGCTACCCTATCCCATCAGGGTAAATGTGGGTTTAGGTACACTACCCCATCAGGGTAAATGTGGGGTTAGGTACACTACCCCATCAGGGTAAATGTGGGGTTAGGGGTTAGGTACACTATCCCATCAGGGTAAATGTGGGGTTAGGGGTTAGGTACACTACCCCATCAGGGTAAATGTGGGGTTAGGTACACTATCCCATCAGGGTAAATGTGGGGTTAGGGGTTAGGTACACTACCCCATCAGGGTAAATGTGGGGTTAGGGGTTAGGTACACTACCCCATCAGGGTAAATGTGGGGTTAGGGGTTAGGTACACTATCCCATCAGGGTAAATGTGGGGTTAGGGGTTAGGTACACTACCACATCAGGGTAAATGTGGGGTTAGGGGTTAGGTACACTACCCCATTTTTACTTTTTTACATTTTAGTCATTTAGCAGATGCTCTTATCCAGAGCGACTTACAGGAGCAATTAGGGTTAAGTGCCTTGCTCAAGGGCACAGACAGATTTTTCACCTAGTCGGCTCGGGGATTAGAACCAGCAACCTTTTGGTTACTGGCACAACGCTCTTAACCACTAAGATACCCCATCAGGGTAAATGTGGGGTTAGGGGTTAGGTACACTATCCCATCAGGGTAAATGTGGGGTTAGGGGTTAGGTACACTATCCCATGAGACTCTGTCAACCACCGCATTCTTATTGGCAGACTAAATAGCCTTGGTTTCTCAAATGACTGCCTCGCCTGGTTCACCAACTACTTCTCAGATAGAGTTCAATGTGTCAAATCGGAGGGCCTGTTGTCTGGACCTATGGCAGTCTCTATGGGGGTGCCACAGGGTTCAATTCTTGGGCAGACTCTTTTCTCTGTGTATATCAATGACGTCGCTCTTGCTGCTGGTGACTCTCAGATCCACCTCTACGCAGACGACACCATTTTGTATATATCTGGCCTTTCATTGGACACTGTGTTAACAAACCTCCAAACGAGCTTCAATTCCATACAACACTCCTTCAGTAGCCTCCAACTGCTCTTAAACACTAGTAAAACTAAATGCATGCTCTTCAACCGAACGCTGCTTGCACCCGCCCACCCGACTAGAATCACTACTCTCGACGGGTCTGACCTAGAGTATGTGGACAACTACAAATATCTAGGTGTCTGGTTAGACTGTAAACTCTCCTTCCAGACTCACATTAAGAATCTCCAATCCAAAGTTAAATCTAGAATCGGTTTCCTATTTCGCAACAAAGCCTCCTTCACTCATGCTGCCAAACATGCCCTCGTAAAACTGACTATCCTACGATCCTTGACTTCGGCGATGTCATTTACAAAATAGCCTCCAACACTCTACTCAGCAAATTGGATGTTGTCTATCACAGTGCCATCCGTTTTGTCTCCAAAGCCCCATATAATACCCACCACTGTGACCTGTACGCTCTTGTTGGCTGGTCCTCACTACATATTCGTCGCCAAACCCACTGGCTCCAGGCCATCTATAAATCACTGCTAGGCAAATCCCCGCCTTATCTTAGCTCATTGGTCACCATAGCAACACCCACCCGTAGTCTGCGCTCCAGCGGGTATATCTCACTGGTCATCCCCAAAGCCAACACCTCCTTTGGCCGCAATTCCTTCCAGTTCTCTGCTGCCAATGACTGGAACAAATTGCAAAAATCTCTGAAGCTGGAGACACTTATCTCCCTCACTAACTTTAAGCATCAGTTGTCAGAGCACCTTACCGATCACTGCACCTGTACACAGCCCATCTGAAATTAGCCCGCCCAACTACCTCATCCCTATATTGTTATTTATTTTGCTCATTTGTACCCCAGTATCTCTATTTGCACATCATCTCTTGCACATCTATCATTCCAGTGTTAATACTAATTGTAATTATTTTGCACTATAGCCTATTTTATTGCCTTACCTCCATAACTTGCTAAATTTGCACACTGTATATTATATGTATTTCTGTTGTATTTTTTACTTTGTTTTGTTTTACCCCATATGTAACTCTGTGTTGTTGTTTTTATCGCACTGCTTTGCTTTATCTTGGCCAGGTCGCAGTTGTAAATGAGAACTTGTTCTCAACTGGTTTACCTGGTTAAATAAAGGTGAAATAAATAAATAAAATAAAAAATGAGGGTAAATGTGGGGTTAGGTACGGTACACATTTCAGAGAGACAGAAGGAGAGTTGGCATTGGGCCAAATCAACAACAAATGTGTCACTGTCCCAATACCTTTGGAGCTCACTAAGTGCCGATGAAGGGCAGGAGAAGAGAGGAAGCCTCTTTAGACCATTGATATGCAGCTCTCTTTTCTCTGAGCAGGGTGGTGGAAAGGGTTGGAGAAAGGTCAAGAATGCTTCTATTTCAGGGGCCATTACACTGGGGTGGACCAGCCAATCACCACTCTCCATTACACTGGAACTAGCCAATCAGACCTCTCTATCTTACATCTCTCCCTATTGCATTTAACTCTACACCACCAAAGTTTCCACTACGTTTTCCAAGACATCTCCAAAACAAAATACCTTCCAGAGTAATAGGGTCTTAGGGTCTTTGGGACTTGGCCGGTAATGATTGTGTAATATTGTGTAAGAAGAAGAACAACAACATCAACAAATGTATGTAACACAGCAGAGTAGACGTATAAAAAACACTTAACATGACACTTCTGAATCCATCTGATATGGGAGGTTACACATGGGAGGTTACAGTGCAGAGGTACGTGGTCAATATGGGGTATTGTGTGTAGATTGATGAGGGATTAAAAAAAAAAATCAATTTTAGAATTAGGCTGTAGCGTTACAAATGTGAAAAAAGGGAAGGGGTCTGAATACTTTCCGAAACACTATTCAATCTTCAAAAAGAAATGAGGCTGACGCAACAGATCAGAACGTTTAGCTTAAAACGTTGATAAACTATTAGGCTATTTCTTCACATTATAAGCACAGCAATGCGCACACGGCAGTAGGCTATAAGCGTGAATGTTTCAAAATGCAGTCAATTAGCGGGAAAACACCATTCTAAAAAGTGACCGCAAATTTGATTATGCATTTAATGCTTTTATTATGAAGGTGCATTTTTATGGTGAAAATGATCTTCCCCAAACATGAAACTCACGAGCTGCGTATGTATGCCAGGTAGGCTCTACACCTGTTGTAAAGATAATTAATGTGCTTAATTTTAAGAAGTTATTTGACGACTTTAGTGATTATATAATCCATATAGGCTCTGCTACATGAGGTGTGCGAAGGTGACTATGTTAGCCTATCACTTGTGAATGATGCCCTGCTTGAGCTTGATGAATGATGCCTAATTACAGGACATGAGGGGTGCAACTATGATTTGAAAAAAGTCGCAAAAAAAAGGCATGCACTGTTTCTTGCCTTAAGGCTTAATTTAATGTTGTCTTTACATTTACCAAATAATATAAGTGTGAAATTTGTTTTGATTTAAAAATCAAATCAAATCTAATTGTATTTGCCACATGCGCCGAATACAACTGGTGTAGACATTACAGTGAAATGCTTACTTACAGCCCTTAACCAACAATGCATTTAAAAAAATAAAAAAATAACAATAAAAGTGTTAAGTAAAAAAAATTAAAGCAAATAACTAAAGAGCAGCAGTAAAATAACAGTAGGGAGGCTATATACAGGGGGGTACCGGTGCAGAGTCAATGTGCGGGGACACCGGCTAGTCGAGGTAATTGAGGTAATATGTACATGTGGGTAGAGTTAAAGTGACTATGCATAAATAATAAACAGAGTAGCAGCAGCATAAAAGAGGGGGGTGGGGGTGGGGGGGCAGTGCAAATAGTACGGGTAGCCATGATTAGCTGTTCAGGAGTCTTCTGGCTTGGGGGTAGAAGCTGTTGAGAAGCCTTTTGGACCTAGACTTGGCGCTCCGGTACCGCTTGCCGTGTGGTAGCAGAGAGAACAGTCTATGACTAGGGTGGCTGGAGTCTTTGACAATTTTGAGGCCTTCCTCTGACACCGCCTGGTATAGAGGTCCTGAATGGCAGGAAGCTTGGCCCCAGTGATGTACTGGGCCGTACGCACTACCCTCTGTAGTGCCTTCCGGTCGGAGGCCGAGCAGTTGCCATACCAGGCAGTGATGCAACCAGTCAGGATGCTCTCAATGGTGCAGCTGTAGAAAGTTTTGAGGATCTGAGGACCCATGCCAAATCTTTTCAGTCTCCTGAGGGGGAATAGGCTTTGTCGTGCCTTCTTCACGACTGTCTTGGTGTGTTTGGACCATGATAGTTCGTTGGTGATGTGGACACCAAGGAACTTGAAGCTCTCAACCTGCTCCACTACAGCCCCGTCGATGAGAATGGGGGCGTGCTCGGTCCTCTTCTTTTTCCTGTAGTCCACAATCATCTCCTTTGTCTTGGTCACGTTGAGGGAGAGGTTGTTATCCTGGCACCACACGGCCAGGTCTCTGACCTCCTCCCTATAGGCTGTCTCATCGTTGTCGGTGATCAGGCCTACTACTGTTGTGTCGTCAGCAAACTTAATGATGGTGTTGGAGTCGTACCTGGCCATGCAGTCATGGGTGAACAGGGAGTACAGGAGGGGACTGAGCACGCACCCCTGAGGGGCCCCCGTGTTGAGGATCAGCATGGCAGATGTGTTGTTACCTACCCGTCAGGAAGTCCAGGATCCAGTTGCAGAGGGAGGTGTTTAGTCCCAGGATCCTTAGCTTAGTGATGAGCTTTGAGGGCATTATGGTGTTGAACGCTGAGCTGTAGTCAATGAACAGCATTCTCATGTACAGTGAGGGAAAAAAGTATTTGATCCCCTGATGATTTTGTACGTTTGCCCACTGACAAAGAAATGATCAGTCTATGATTTTAATGGTAGGTTTATTTGAACAGTGAGAGACAGAATAACAACAAAACAATCCAGAAAAACGCATGTCAAAAATGTTATTAATTGATTATATAGAAATGTTCACAACATGAGCTCATGGGCTCTAATGTAGTGTTTGATTAGATTGTTGATACATTTGCATTGATGTCAGAGTGATTAGAGGGACAATAGAGTGCTGAGTACATTTACATTTACATCATTTAGCAGACGCTCTTATCCAGAGCGACTTACAAATTGGTGCATTCAACTTATGATAGCCAGTGGGACACCCACTTTTTTTTTATGGGGGGGTGGGGGGGGGGGGGGGGTAGAAGGATTACTTTATACTATTCCAGGTATTCCTTAAAGAGGTAGGGTTTCAAGTGTCTCCGGAAGGTGGTCAATGACTCCGCTGTCCTGGCGTCGTGGGGGAGCTTGTTCCACCATTGGGGCACCAGAGCAGCGAATAGCTTTGACTGGGCTGAGCGGGAACTGTGCTTCCTGGAGAAGGACACAATGGAGTTGTCAACTGTGATGGCGAGATCATGGAGCGGGCAGTCCTTCCCCAGGAGAGCAGCTCCGTTTTGCCGAGGTTCAGCTTGAGGAGCAGTCTCAGTTGAATGACCAGTCTTGAAACCTGACTGGTTTGGATCAAGAAGGTCATTCTGAGAGAGATAGCAGGAGAGTTGGCTAGAGACGGCACGCTCAAGAGTTTTGGAGAGAAAAGAAAGAAGGGATACTGGTCTGTAGTTGTTGACATCAGAGGGATCGAGTGTAGGTTTTTTGAGGAGGGGTGCAACTCTCGCTCTCTTGAAGACGGAAGGGACATGGCCAGCAGTCAAGGATGAGTTGATGAGCGAGGTGAGGTAAGGGAGAAGGTCTCCGGAAATGGTCTGGATAAGAGAGGAGGGGATAGGGTCAAGCGGGCAGGTTGTTGGGCGGCCGGCCGTCACAAGTCGCAAGATTTCATCTGGAGAGAGAGGGGAGAAAGAAGTCAAAGCATAGGGTAGGGCAGTGTGAGCAGGACCAGCGGTGTCATTTGACTTAATAAATGAGAATCGGATGTCGTCAACCTTCTTTTCAAAATGGTTGATGATGTCATCCACAGAGCGGGAGGAGGGAGGGGGAGGAGGAGGAGGATTCAGCAGGGAGGAGAAGGTGGTAAAGAGCTTCCTAGTGTTAGAGTGGTAGAAAGTGACTTTAGAAGCAGAAACAGAGGAAGAGAATGTAGAGAGGAGGGAGTGAAAAGATGACAGGTCCGCAGGGAGTTTAGTTTTCCTCCATTTCCGCTCGGCTGCCCGGAGCCCTCTTAGCAAGTTAGCAAGTTTGGTAGGCTACTGACGACCATCAGCAGCATCGGAGCTTGGAGAAGCCTAATTACCATGACGAAATGATAACGTGGAATTTGACTGCCGTCATGACTCATACAGTCACCATAACAGCCCTTCCTTCCACCATACATTCCTTTACTATACCAATCCATTCTAGAAGATGGGTCGCCACTGGTTGTATCCAGTCTTACCCTAACTTAGTGTATTTAAAGTAAGATGTATCCAGTCTCAGTGTATTTAATGTAAGATGTATCCAGTCTCAGTGTATTTAATGTAAGATGTATCCAGTCTCAGTGTATTTAATGTAAGATGTATCCAGTCTCAGTGTATTTAATGTAAGATGTATCCAGTCTCAGTGTATTTAATGTAAGATTAATTCCAGCGCGGTGGAAGTGTCGACCCACTGTTCACCTGTCTTGGAATACATAATGGTCAAATGCTGACCCTTCTACCTCCTGAGGGAGTTTCAGCTGTTATCGTGATATGTTGTATACATTCCACCTCAGGACAAGAACAATAACAAGCTGGTGCTTAACGAGGCTATAAACAAGCAGGAAAACCTACATCCAGAGGCTGCTTTTTATTCCGCGTCACCTCTCCAATGCAATGTAAAAAAGTCCTACCCACAAGCATGCAACTGCTCGTCCGCCATTCGGCAAATCAGATCATGACTCCGTACTCCTGCGTCCTGTGTACAAACAGAAACTCTAAACAGTAAGTACCCATGACTCGCTCCGTTGAGAAATGGTCACCTAAGTCACCTGAGTCAGCGATTATGCTACAGGACTGCTTTCCTAGCGCCGATTGGAATACATGTTTCAAGACTCTGCCGACAAGCTAACCACCTCCGTCATCGGCTTCATTAGAAAATGTATCGCAGATGTTGTCCACACGGTGAGGGTTAGCTGATTCCCAAATCAAAAGCCGTGGATTAACACAGAGGTTGGTGCTAAACTAAAGGGCAGGGATACCGCACACAGAGCTATCATAGACAACCCTGGGGCTGCGGCCGAGGACAGGAACAAGTACAAGAAGTCTCGCTATGACCTCCGCAGAGTCATCAAACGAGCAAAAGGACAATATAGGAATAAGGTGGAATCATATTCCACAGGCTCCGACGCATGTGGCAGGGGCTACAGTCCATTATGGATTACAGAGGAAGACCCAGCCGTGATCTGCCCAACGATGCCTCTCTACCAGACAGTATTACACAGACTCCCACATTACGGATTACAGAGGAAGACCCAGCCGTGATCTGCCCAACGATGCCTCTCTACCACACAAACTCAATGCTTTTTATGCACGCTTCGATAACAACAACATCGAGTCGGGTGTGAGGTCCTTCACCGTCCAAGAAGTTTGGGTGATCTCTCTCTCCGAGGCTGACGTGAGAAATGTTTTTAATCAGATCAACAACCACAAGGCTGTGGGGCCCGATGGTATTCTGCGTTCTCAGAACATGCGATAAACAGCTGGCAGGCATATTCATTTTACATTTACATTTTAGTCATTTAGCAGACACTCTTATCCAGAGCGACTTACAGTTAGTGAGTGCATACATTTTCATACATATATTCACAGTACATTTCAACCTCTCCTTGTCCCAGTCTGTATCAGAGCTCCCTGCCATCCAGGACCTCTATATCAGAGCTCCCTGCCATCCAGGACCTCTATATCAGAGCTCCCTGCCATCCAGGACCTCTATACCAGAGCTCCCTGCCATCCAGGACCTCTATATCAGAGCTCCCTGCCATCCAGGACCTCTATATCAGAGCTCCCTGCCATCCAGGACCTCTATACCAGAGCTCCCTGCCATCCAGGACCTCTATATCAGAGCTCCCTGCCATCCAGGACCTCTATACCAGAGCTCCCTACCATCCAGGACCTCTATACCAGAGCTCCCTGCCATCCAGGACCTCTATATCAGAGCTCCCTGCCATCCAGGACCTCTATATCAGAGCTCCCTGCCATCCAGGACCTCTATATCAGAGCTCCCTGCCATCCAGGACCTCTATATCAGAGCTCCCTGCCATCCAGGACCTCTATACCAGAGCTCCCTGCCATCCATGACCTCTATACCAGAGCTCCCTACCATCCAGGACCTCTATACCAGAGCTCCCTGCCATCCAGGACCTCTATATCAGAGCTCCCTGCCATCCAGGACCTCTATATCAGAGCTCCCTGCCATCCAGGACCTCTATATCAGAGCTCCCTACCATCCAGGACCTCTATACCAGAGCTCCCTGCCATCCAGGACCTCTATGTCAGAGCTCCCTACCATCCAGGACCTCTATACCAGAGCTCCCTACCATCCAGGACCTCTATACCAGAGCTCCCTGCCATCCAGGACCTCTATATCAGAGCTCCCTGCCATCCGCTACAAGACCATGGTGCTTGCCTTTGGAGCAGTGAGGGGAACGGCACCCCTGTACCTTCAGGCTCTGATCAGTCCCTACACCCAAACGAGGACATTGCGTTCATCCACCTCTGGCCTGCTGGCTCCCCTTCCTCTGCGGAAGCACAGCTCCCGCTCAGCCCAGTCAAAACTGTTCGCTGCTCTGGCACCCCAATGGTGGAACAAGCTCCCTCACGACGCCAGGACAGCGGAGTCACTCACCACCTTCCGGAGACATTTGAAACCCCACCTCTTTAAGGAATACCTGGGATAGGCTAAAGTATTCCTTCTAACCCCCCCCCCCCCCCACCCCCCCCCAAATTGTAAAGTGGTTATCCCACTGGCTATAGGGTGAACGCACCAATTTGTGAGTCGCTCTGGCTAAGAGCGTCTGCTAAATGACGTTAATGTGCCCTTGAGCAAGGCACTTAACCCTAATTGCTCCTGTAAGTCGCTCTGGTTAAGAGCGTCTGCTAAATGACTAAAATGTAATGTATGTAAAATCCAGGACCTCTATACCAGAGTTCCCTGCCATCCAGGACCTCTATATCAGGAGGTGTGGAAGGAAGGCCTGGAAATTGTTAAAGACTCCAACCACCCAAGCCATATACTATTCTCTCTGCTGCCGCATGGCAAGAGGTACCGGTGCACCAAGTCTGACACCAGCAGGCTCCTGAACAGCTTCTATCCCCAAGCCATAAGACTGCTGAATAGCTAACAGAATGGCTACACGGACTATCAGAGTTAACCTTGTATCCTCATTTCACACTCACAGGGCCCTACACACTCACACACACTGTCACCCCAACACTCACTCCATCATCTTATCACTTACACATAATATGCACATACATTTATATTGACTCTACACACCCCCACACCCACTCACATACAAGCTGCTGCTACTCTGTTTATCATATATCCTGTTGCCTAGTTACCTGACCCCTATACATATCTACCTCCATCACTCCAGTATCCCTGCACATTGTTAATATGGTACTGGAACTGACCCTGTATATAGTCACCTGTCCCCTATACATATCTACCTCCATCACTCCAGTATCCCTGCACATTGTTAATATGGTACTGGAACTGACCCTGTATATAGTCACCTGACCCCTATACATATCTACCTCCATCACTCCAGTATCCCTGCACATTGTTAATATGGTACTGGAACTGACCCTGTATATAGTCACCTGACCCCTATACATATCTACCTCCATCACTCCAGTATCCCTGCACATTGTTAATATGGTACTGGAACTTACCCTGTATATAGTCACCTTACCCCTATACATATCTACCTCCATCACTCCAGTATCCCTGTGTTAGCAATTGATGTTATTCTTCAATAACACAGACCCCAAAGCAAATCAGGGGGAGAAAAATATATTTATTCAAAGAGAACAAACCCTAGTTGTTATGCTGGAAAGTGGATGGTGGATGTTCATTCTTGTTTTCTCCACTGAACAAAGAGACAGGATGTAGTTGATACCCAAGCCTAGCCTGTGATTGACCAATTAGAATTGCTTGCAATACAATCGGGCCAATGGCCAAATACCAAGTATCCTGTTTCAGGCTCAATGTATAGACAATTTGGACCAATGAGAACTTGCCACACGTAGCTATGAGTCCCGGACTGGAGCCCCTACACAGATTCTAAACAGATGTTGAACTGAAGAACAACTCGTGTCCCTGACCCATTAATCAAATCAAATCAAATCAAATTTTAGTTGTCACATACACGTGTTTAGCAGATGTTATAGCGGGTGTAGTGAAATGCTTGTGCTTAATCTTCAGTTCCCAATTACAGAATAACCACTATTTCCATTGATCGTTAATTCCCTGCGTTGTGTATTTACCTTCTAATATTCTTACACCTGCACGTTGTAAATATGGTATTGGAACTGACCCTGTGTATAGTATGGTGTAGTAGTCTGAGTGTAGTTATTTGTGAGGAAATAAGTGATCCAACTGCCCCTACAAACCAAAGTAATAAGGTTGATAGTGTAATCTATCAAAGTAATCAGACCAATTATTTTGCTAAATTTAACTTTTGACTATATTTAAATTCTTGACTTAAGTAAAACATGTTCAACTTCTTCCACTACCACAGAAATGAAGAGTTAAAGCAAGTCCCACCTCATTTTCTTGATGGAAAATTACCATCTAGTTCTACTCTATTCCTTCAGGCAGATCTGTGTACTGTCAGTCCATTTGGTGCAGCTGTTCCATCGATCTCCCCCAGAGCCATACAGATCCATATCAATCTCTGTCTACATTTCTGTCACGTTTTTTAACTTTAGGTCAAATAAAGGTACAGTGGGGAAAAAAAGTATTTAGTCAGCCACCAATTGTGCAAGTTCTCCCACTTAAAAAGATGAAAGAGGCCTGTAATTTTCATCATAGGTACATGTCAACTATGACAGACAAATTGCGGGAAAAAAATCCAGAAAATCACATTGTAGGATTTTTAATAAATTTATTTGCAAATCACGGTGGAAAATAAGTATTTGGTCACCTACAAACAAGCAAGATTTCTGGCTCTCACAGACCTGTAACTTCTTCTTTAAGAGGCTCCTCTGTCCTCCACTCGTTACCTGTATTAATGGCACCTGTTTGAACTTGTTATCAGTATAAAAGACACCTGTCCACAACCTCAAACAGTCACATTCCAAACTCCACTATGGCCAAGACCAAAGAGCTGTCAAAGGACACCAGAAACCAAATTGTAGACCTGCACCAGGCCTGGGAAGGCTGAATCTGCAATAGGTAAGCAGCTTGGTTTGAAGAAATCAACTGTGGGAGCAATTATTAGGAAATGGAAGATATACAAGACCACTGATAATCTCCCTCGATCTGGGGCTCCACGCAAGATCTCACCCCGTGGGGTCAAAATGATCACAAGAACGGTGAGCAAAAATCCGAGAACCACACGGGGGGACTTAGTGAATGACCTGCAGAGAGCTGGGACCAAAGTAACAAAGCCTACCATCAGTAACACACTACGCCGCCAGGGACTCAAATCCTGCAGTGCCAGACGTGTCCCCCTGCTTAAGCCAGTACATGTCCAGGCCCGTCTGAAGTTTGCTAGAGTGCATTTGGATGATCCAGAAGAGGATTGGGAGAATGTCATATGGTCAGATGAAACCAAAATAGAACTTTTTGGTAAAAACTCAACTCGTCGTGTTTGGAGGACAAAGAATGCTGAGTTGCATCCAAAGAACACCATACCTACTGTGAAGCATGGGGGTGGAAACATCATGCTTTGGGGCTGTTTTTCTGCAAAGGGACCAGGACGACTGATCCCGTGTAACGGAAAGAATGAATGGGGCCATGTATCGTGAGATTTTGAGTGAAAACCTCCTTCCATCAGCAAGGGCATTGAAGATGAAACGTGGCTGGGTCTTTCAGCATGACAATGATCCCAAACACACCGCCCGGGCAACGAAGGAGTGGCTTCGTAAGAAGCATTTCAAGGTCCTGGAGTGGCCTAGCCAGTCTCCAGATCTCAACCCCATAGAAAATCTTTGGAGGGAGTTGAAAGTCCGTGT